>CAKAOJ020002008.1:0-19839 GCA_916701645.2 Sebastolobus alascanus
AGTATTGAAAAAACGCCATAGTATAGTATGTCGACAAAACGTCATAGTATAGTATGTCGACAAAACGTCATAGTATAGTGTGTCAAAAAACGTCATAGTACAGTATGTCGAAAAAACGTCATAGTATAGTATGTCGAAAAAACGTCATAGTATAGTGTCTAGAAAAAACGTCATATAGCATGTCGACAAAACGTCATAGTATAGCATGTCGAAAAAACGTCATAGTATAGTATGTCGAAAAAATGCCACAGTATAGTATGTCGAAAAAACGCCATAGTATAGTAGGTCGACAAAACGTCATAGTATAGTATGTCGAAAAGACTTCATAGTACAGTATTTCGAAAAAACGTCATAGTACAGTATGTCGAAAAAACGTCATAGTACAGTATATCGAAAAATCGTCATAGTATAGTATGTCGAAAAAACGTCATAGTGTAGTAGGTCGAAAAAACGCCATAGTATAGTATGTCGACAAAACGTCATAGTATAGCATGTCAAAAAACGTCATAGTACAGTATGTCGAAAAAAAGTCATAGTACAGTATGTCGAAAAAACGTCATAGTATAGTATGTCGAAAAAACGTCATAGTATAGTATCGAGAAAAAACGTCATAGTATAGTGTCTAGAAAAAACGTCATATAGCATGTCGACAAAACGTCATAGTATAGCATGTCGAAAAAACGTCATAGTATAGTATGTCGAAAAAACGTCATAGTATAGTATGTCGAAAAAATGCCATAGTATAGTATGTCGAAAAAACGCCATAGTATAGTATGTCGACAAAACGTCAAAGTATAGTATGTCGAAAAGACGTCATAGTACAGTATTTCGAAAAAACGTCATAGTACAGTATGTCGAAAAAACGTCATAGTACAGCATGTCGAAAAAACGTCATAGTATAGTATGTCGAAAAAACGTCATAGTGTAGTAGGTCGAAAAAACGCCATAGTATAGTATGTCGACAAAACGTCATAGTATAGTATGTCGAAAAAACGTCATAGTATAGTTTGTCGAAAAAACGTCATAGTATAGTATGTCGAAAAAACGTCATAGTATAGTATGTCAAAAAACGTCATAGTACAGTATGTCGAAAAATCGTCATAGTACAGTATGTCGACAAAACGTCATAGTATAGTATGTCGAAAAGACGTCATAGTACAGTATGTCGAAAAAACGTCATAGTACAGTATGTCGAAAAAACGTCATAGTATAGTGTCTAGAAAAAACGTCATATAGCATGTCGACAAAACGTCATAGTATGGTATGTCGAAAAGACGTCATAGTACAGTATGTCAAAAAAACGCCATAGTATAGTATGTCGAAAAAACGCCTTAGTATAGTATGTCGACAAAACGTCATAGTATAGTATGTCTAAAATTTTTGTAAAAAAAGTCATTGTATAGTATGTCGACAAAACGTCATAGTATAGCATGTCGAAAAAACATCATAGTATAGTATGTCGAAAAAACGTCATAGTATAGTATGTCGAAAAAATGCCATAGTGTAGTATGTCGAAAAGACGTCATAGTACAGTATGTCGAAAAAACGTCATAGTACAGAATGTCGAAAAAACGTCATAGTATAGTGTCTAGAAAAAACGTCATATAGCATGTCGACAAAACGTCATATTATAGCATGTCTAAAAAACGTCATAGTATAGTATGTCGAAAAAAACGTCATAGTATAGTATGTCAAAAAAACGCCATAGTATAGTATGTCGAAAAAACGCCTTAGTATAGTATGTCGACAAAACGTCATAGTATTGTATGTCGAAAAGACGTCATAGTAGAGTATGTCGAAAAAACGTTATAGTACAGTACGTCGAAAAAACGTCATAGTACAGTATGTCGAAAAAACGTCATAGTATAGTATGTCGAAAAAATGTCAGTGTAGTAGGTCGAAAAAACGCCATAGTATAGTATGTCGACAAAACGTCATAGTATAGTATGTCGAAATTTTTTGTAAAAAAAGTCATTGTATAGTATGTAGAAAAAACACCATAGTATAGTATGTCAAAAAAACGACATAGTATAGTATGTCGAAAAAACGCCATAGTATAGTATGTCGACAAAACGTCATAGTATAGTATGTCGACAAAACGTCATAGTATAGTGTGTCAAAAAACGTCATAGTACAGTATGTCGAAAAAACGTCATAGTATAGTATGTCGAAAAAACGTCATAGTATAGTGTCTAGAAAAAACGTCATATAGCATGTCGACAAAACGTCATAGTATAGCATGTCGAAAAAACATCATAGTATAGTATGTCGAAAAAACGTCATAGTATAGTATGTAGAAAAAATGCCACAGTATAGTATGTCGAAAAAACGCCATAGTATAGTATGTCGACAAAACGTCATAGTATAGTATGTCGAAAAGACTTCATAGTACAGTATTTCGAAAAAACGTCATAGTACAGTATGTCGAAAAAACGTCATAGTACAGTATATCGAAAAATCGTCATAGTATAGTATGTCGAAAAAACGTCATAGTGTAGTAGGTCGAAAAAACGCCATTTTATAGTATGTCGACAAAACGTCATAGTATAGCATGTCAAAAAACGTCATAGTACAGTATGTCGAAAAAACGTCATAGTACAGTATGTCGAAAAAACGTCATAGTATAGTATGTCGAAAAAACGTCATAGTATAGTATGTCGAAAAAAAAGTCATATTATAGTATGTCAAAAACGTCATAGTATAGTATGTCGAAAAAACGTCATAGTATAGTATGTCGAAAAAACGTCATAGTATAGTATGTCGAAAAAACGTCATAGTATAGTATGTCGAAAAAACGTCATAGTATAGTATGTCGAAAAAAAAGTCATAGTATAGTATGTCGAAAAAACGTCATAGTATAGTATGTCGAAAAAACGTCATAGTATAGTATGTCGAAAAAACGTCATAGTATAGTATGTCGAAAAAAAGTCATAGTATAGATGTCGAAAAAACGTCATAGTAAAGTATGTCGAAAAAACGTCATAGTATAGTATGTCGAAAAAACGTCATAGTATAGTATGTCGAAAAAAAGGTCATAGTATAGTATGTCGAAAAATGTTGTAAAAATACGACATAGTATAGTATGTCGAAAAGACGTCATAGTATAGTATGTCGAAAAAACGTCATAGTATAGTATGTCGAAAAAACGTCATAGTATAGTCTATCGAAAAAACGTCATAGTATAGTATGTCGAAAAAAAAGTCATAGTATAGTATGTCGAAAAAACGTCATAGTATAGTATGTCGAAAAAACGTCATAGTATAGTATGTCGAAAAAAAAATCATAGTATAGTATGTCGAAAAAAACGTCATATTATAGTATGTCGAAAAAACGTCATAGTATAGTATGTCGAAAAAACGTCATAGTATAGTATGTCGAAAAAAACGTCATAGTATAGTATGTAGAAAAAGTCATAGTATAGTATGTCGAAAAAACGCCATAGTATAGTATGTCGAAAAAACGCATAGTATAGTATGTCGACAAAAACGTCATAGTATAGTATGTCGAAAAAACGTCATAGTATAGTATGTCGAAAAAACGTCATAGTATAGTATGTCGAAAAAACGTCATAGTACTGTATGTCGAAAAAAACGTCATAGTAAGTATGTCGAAAAAACGTCATAGTATAGCATGTCGAAAAAACGTCATAGTATAGTATGTCGAAAAAACGTCATAGTATAGTATGTCAAAAAAACGTCATAGTACAGTATGTCGAAAAAACGTCATAGTATAGTATGTCGAAAAACGTCATAGTATAGTATCGAAAAAACGTAAGTAATTTTCGAAAAAACGTCAATAGATGTGTCAAAAAACGTCATAGTAAATGTCGAAAAAACATAGTACAGTATGTCGAAAAAACGTCATAGTATATGTCGAAAAAACCTAGTATAGTATGTCGAAAAAACCATTATAGTATATTTCGACAAAACGTCAAGTATAGATGTCGAAAAAACGTCATGTACATTTAAAAAAACGTAGTACAAATGTCGAAAAAACGTCATAGTATATATGTCGAAAAAACCTTTGTAAGTATCGAAAAAACGTAATAGTATAGTGTCTAGAAAAAACTCAATAATAGTTGACAAAACGTCATAAAGTAAAAAACATCATAGTATAGTTTCGAAAAAAGTCATAGTATAGTATGTCGAAAAAATGCCATAGTATAGTTGTCGAAAAAACGCATAGTATAGTATGTCGACAAAACGTCATAGTACAGTATGTCGAAAAAACGTCATAGTACAGTATGTCGAAAAAACGTCATAGTATAGTATGTCGAAAAAACGTCAGTGTAGTAGGTCGAAAAAACGCCATAGTATAGTATGTCGACAAAACGTCATAGTATAGTATGTCGAAAAAACGCCATAGTATAGTATGTCGACAAAACGTCATAGTATAGTATGTCGACAAAACGTCATAGTATAGTGTGTCAAAAAACGTCATAGTACAGTATGTCGAAAAAACGTCATAGTATAGTATGTCGAAAAAACGTCATAGTATAGTGTCTAGAAAAAACGTCATATAGCATGTCGACAAAACGTCATAGTATAGCATGTCGAAAAAACGTCATAGTATAGTATGTCGAAAAAATGCCACAGTATAGTATGTCGAAAAAACGCCATAGTATAGTATGTCGACAAAACGTCATAGTATAGTATGTCGAAAAGACTTCATAGTACAGTATTTCGAAAAAACGTCATAGTACAGTATGTCGAAAAAACGTCATAGTACAGTATATCGAAAAATCGTCATAGTATAGTATGTCGAAAAAACGTCATAGTGTAGTAGGTCGAAAAAACGCCATAGTATAGTATGTCGACAAAACGTCATAGTATAGCATGTCAAAAAAGGTCATAGTACAGTATGTCGAAAAAACGTCACAGTACAGTATGTCGAAAAAACGTCATAGTATAGTATGTCGAAAAAACGTCATAGTATAGTATCGAGAAAAAACGTCATAGTATAGTGTCTAGAAAAAACGTCATATAGCATGTTGACAAAACGTCATAGTATAGCATGTCGAAAAAACGTCATAGTATAGTATGTCGAAAAAACGTCATAGTATAGTATGTCGAAAAAATGCCATAGTATAGTATGTCGAAAAAACGCCATAGTATAGTATGTCGACAAAACGTCAAAGTATAGTATGTCGAAAAGACGTCATAGTACAGTATTTCGAAAAAACGTCGTAGTACAGTATGTCGAAAAAACGTCATAGTACAGTATGTCGAAAAAACGTCATAGTATAGTATGTCGAAAAAACGTCATAGTGTAGTAGGTCGAAAAAACGCCATAGTATAGTATGTCGACAAAACGTCATAGTATAGTATGTCGAAAAAACGTCATAGTATAGTTTGTCGAAAAAACGTCATAGTATAGTAGGTCGAAAAAACGTCATAGTATAGTATGTCAAAAAACGTCATAGTACAGTATGTCGAAAAATCGTCATAGTACAGTATGTCGACAAAACGTCATAGTATGGTATGTCGAAAAGACGTCATAGTACAGTATGTCGAAAAAACGTCATAGTACAGTATGTCGAAAAAACGTCATAGTATAGTGTCTAGAAAAAACGTCATATAGCATGTCGACAAAACGTCATAGTATGGTATGTCGAAAAGACGTCATAGTACAGTATGTCAAAAAAACGCCATAGTATAGTATGTCGAAAAAACGCCTTAGTATAGTATGTCGACAAAACGTCATAGTATAGTATGTCTAAAATTTTTGTAAAAAAAGTCATTGTATAGTATGTCGACAAAACGTCATAGTATAGCATGTCGAAAAAACATCATAGTATAGTATGTCGAAAAAACGTCATAGTATAGTATGTCGAAAAAATGCCATAGTATAGTATGTCGAAAAGACGTCATAGTACAGTATGTCGAAAAAACGTCATAGTACAGAATGTCGAAAAAACGTCATAGTATAGTGTCTAGAAAAAACGTCATATAGCATGTCGACAAAACGTCATAGTATAGCATGTCTAAAAAACGTCATAGTATAGTATGTCGAAAAAAACGTCATAGTATAGTATGTCAAAAAAACGCCATAGTATAGTATGTCGAAAAAACGCCTTAGTATAGTATGTCGACAAAACGTCATAGTATTGTATGTCGAAAAGACGTCATAGTACAGTATGTCGAAAAAACGTTATAGTACAGTACGTCGAAAAAACGTCATAGTACAGTATGTCGAAAAAACGTCATAGTATAGTATGTCGAAAAAATGTCAGTGTAGTAGGTCGAAAAAACGCCATAGTATAGTATGTCGACAAAACGTCATAGTATAGTATGTCGAAATTTTTTGTAAAAAAAGTCATTGTATAGTATGTAGAAAAAACACCATAGTATAGTATGTCAAAAAAACGACATAGTATAGTATGTCGAAAAAACGCCATAGTATAGTATGTCGACAAAACGTCATAGTATAGTATGTCGACAAAACGTCATAGTATAGTGTGTCAAAAAACGTCATAGTACAGTATGTCGAAAAAACGTCATAGTATAGTATGTCGAAAAAACGTCATAGTATAGTGTCTAGAAAAAACGTCATATAGCATGTCGACAAAACGTCATAGTATAGCATGTCGAAAAAACATCATAGTATAGTATGTCGAAAAAACGTCATAGTATAGTATGTCGAAAAAATGCCACAGTATAGTATGTCGAAAAAACGCCATAGTATAGTATGTCGACAAAACGTCATAGTATAGTATGTCGAAAAGACTTCATAGTACAGTATTTCGAAAAAACGTCATAGTACAGTATGTCGAAAAAACGTCATAGTACAGTATATCGAAAAATCGTCATAGTATAGTATGTCGAAAAAACGTCATAGTGTAGTAGGTCGAAAAAACGCCATTTTATAGTATGTCGACAAAACGTCATAGTATAGCATGTCAAAAAACGTCATAGTACAGTATGTCGAAAAAACGTCATAGTACAGTATGTCGAAAAAACGTCATAGTATAGTATGTCGAAAAAACGTCATAGTATAGTATCGAGAAAAAACGTCATAGTATAGTGTCTAGAAAAAACGTCATATAGCATGTTGACAAATCGTCATAGTATAGCATGTCGAAAAAACGTCATAGTATAGTATGTCGAAAAAACGTCATAGTATAGTATGTCGAAAAAATGCCATAGTATAGTATGTCGAAAAAACGTCATAGTATAGTATGTCGAAAAAATGCCATAGTATAGTATGTCGAAAAGACGTCATAGTACAGTATGTCGAAAAAACGTCATAGTACAGAATGTCGAAAAAACGTCATAGTATAGTGTCTAGAAAAAACGTCATATAGCATGTCGACAAAACGTCATAGTATAGCATGTCGAAAAAACCTCATAGTATAGCATGTCGAAAAAACGTCATAGTATAGTATGTCGAAAAAACGCCATAGTATAGTATGTCGACAAAACGTCATAGTATAGTATGTCGAAAAGACGTCATAGTACAGTATGTCGAAAAAACGTCATAGTACAGTACGTCGAAAAAACGTCATAGTACAGTATGTCGAAAAAACGTCATAGTATAGTATGTCGAAAAAACGTAATAGTGTAGTAGGTCGAAAAAACGCCATAGTATAGTATGTCGACAAAACGTGATAGTATAGTATGTCGAAAATTTTTGTAAAAAAAGTCATTGTATAGTATGTAGAAAAAACGCCATAGTATAGTATGTCGAAAAAACGCCATAGTATAGTATGTCGAAAAAACGCCATAGTATAGTATGTCGACAAAACGTCATAGTATAGCATGTCGAAAAAACATCATAGTATAGTATGTCGAAAAAACGTCATAGTATAGTATGTCGAAAAAATGCCATAGTATAGTATGTCGAAAAAACGCCATAGTATAGTATGTCGACAAAACGTCATAGTATAGTATGTCGAAAAGACGTCATAGTACAGTTTTTCGAAAAAACGTCATAGTACAGTATGTCGAAAAAACGTCATAGTACAGTATGTCGAAAAATCGTCATAGTATAGTATGTCGAAAAAACGTCATAGTGTAGTAGGTCGAAAAAACGCCATAGTATAGTATGTCTACAAAACGTCATAGTATAGTATGTCGAAAAAACGTCATAGTATAGTATGTCGAAAAAACGCCATAGTATAGTATGTCGACAAAACGTCATAGTATAGTATGTCGAAAAAACGTCATAGTATAGTATGTCGACAAAACGTCATAGTATAGTGTGTCAAAAAAACGTCATAGTACAGTATGTCGAAAAAACGTCATAGTACAGTATGTCGAAAAAACATCATAGTATAGTATGTCGAAAAAAACGTCATAGTATAGTATGTCGAAAAAACTTCATAGTATAGTATTTCGACAAAACGTCATAGTATAGTATGTCAAAAAACGTCATAGTACAGTATGTCAAAAAAACGTCATAGTACAGTATGTCGAAAAAACGTCATAGTATAGTATGTCGAAAAAACGTCATAGTATAGTATCGAGAAAAAACGTAATAGTATAGTGTCTAGAAAAAACGTCATATAGCATGTCGACAAAACGTCATAGTATAGCATGTCGAAAAAACATCATAGTATAGTATGTCGAAAAAACGTCATAGTATAGTATGTCGAAAAAATGCCATAGTATAGTATGTCGAAAAAACGCCATAGTATAGTATGTCGACAAAACGTCATAGTATAGTATGTCGAAAAGACGTCATAGTACAGTTTTTCGAAAAAACGTCATTGTACAGTATGTCGAAAAAACGTCATAGTACAGTATGTCGAAAAATCGTTAAGTATAGTATGTCGAAAAAACGTCATAGTGTGGTAGGTCGAAAAAACGCAATAGTATAGTATGTCTACAAAACGTCATAGTATAGTATGTCGAAAAAACGTCATAGTATATTTTGTCGAAAAAACGTCATAGTATAGTATGTTGAAAAAACGCCATAGTATAGTATGTCAGAAAAACGTCATAGTACAGTATGTCGAAAAAACGTCATAGTACAGTATGTCGACAAAACGTCATAGTATATTATGTCGAAAAGACGTCATAGTACAGTATGTCGAAAAAACGTCATAGTACAGTATGTCGAAAAAACGTCATAGTATAGTGTCTAGAAAAAACGTCATATAGCATGTCGACAAAACGTCATAGTATAGCATGTCGAAAAAACGTCATAGTATAGTATGTCGAAAAAAACGTCATAGTATAGTGTCTAGAAAAAACGTCATATAGCATGTCGACAAAACGTCATAGTATAGCATGTCGAAAAAACGTCATAGTATAGTATGTCGAAAAAACGTCATAGTATAGTATGTCGAAAAAACGCCATAGTATAGTATGTCGAAAAAACGCCATAGTATAGTATGTCGACAAAACGTCATAGTATAGTATGTCGAAAAGACGTCATAGTACAGTATTTTGAAAAAACGTCATAGTACAGTATGTCGAAAAAACGTCATAGTACAGTATTTCGAAAAAACGTCATAGTATAGTATGTCGACAAAACGTCATAGTATAGTATGTCGAAAAAACGTCATAGTATAGTATGTCGACAAAACGTCATAGTATAGTATGTCAAAAAACGTCATAGTACAGTATGTCGAAAAAACGTCATAGTACAGTATGTCGAAAAAACATCATAGTATAGTATGTCGAAAAAAACGTCATAGTATAGTATGTCGAAAAAACTTCATAGTATAGTATTTCGACAAAACGTCATAGTATAGTATGTCAAAAAACGTCATAGTACAGTATGTCAAAAAAACGTCATAGTACAGTATTTCGAAAAAACGTCATAGTATAGTATCGAGAAAAAACCTCATAGTATAGTGTCTAGAAAAAACGTCATATAGCATGTCGACAAAACGTCATAGTATAGCATGTCGAAAAAACGTCATAGTATAGTATGTCGAAAAAACGTCATAGTATAGTATGTCGAAAAAACGCCATAGTATAGTATGTCGAAAAAACGCCATAGTATGGTATGTCGACAAAACGTCATAGTATAGTATGTCGAAAAGACGTCATAGTACAGTATTTCGAAAAAACGTCATAGTACAGTATGTCGAAAAAACGTCATAGTACAGTATTTCGAAAAAACGTCATAGTATAGTATGTCGAAGAAACGTTAGTGTAGTAGGTCGAAAAAACGCCATAGTATAGTATGTCGACAAAACGTCATAGTATAGTATGTCGAAAAAACGTCATAGTATAGTTTGTCGAAAAAACGTCATAGTATAGTATGTCGAAAAAACGCCATAGTATAGTATGTCAAAAAACGTCATAGTACAGTATGTCGAAAAATCGTCATAGTACAGTATGTCGACAAAACGTCATAGTATAGTATGTCGAAAAGACGTCATAGTACAGTATGTCGAAAAAACGTCATAGTACAGTATGTCGAAAAAACGTCATAGTATAGTGTCTAGAAAAAACGTCATATAGCATGTCGACAAAACGTCATAGTATAGCATGTCGAAAAAACGTCATAGTATAGTATGTCGAAAAAAACGTCATAGTATAGTATGTCAAAAAAACGCCATAGTATAGTATGTCGAAAAAACGCCTTAGTATAGTATGTCGACAAAACGTCATAGTATTGTATGTCGAAAAGACGTCATAGTACAGTATGTCGAAAAAACGTTATAGTACAGTACGTCGAAAAAACGTCATAGTACAGTATGTCGAAAAAACGTCATAGTATAGTATGTCGAAAAAACGTCATAGTGTAGTAGGTCGAAATAACGCCATAGTATAGTATGTCGACAAAACGTCATAGTATAGTATGTCGAAAATTTTTGTAAAAAAAGTCATTGTATAGTATGTCGACAAAACGTCATAGTATAGCATGTCGAAAAAACATCATAGTATAGTATGTCGAAAAAACTTCATAGTATAGTATGTCGAAAAAATGCCATAGTATAGTATATCGAAAAGACGTCATAGTACAGTATGTCGAAAAAACGTCATAGTACAGTATGTCGAAAAACGTCATAGTATAGTGTCTAGAAAAAACGTCATATAGCATGTCGACAAAACGTCATAGTATAGCATGTCGAAAAAACGTCATAGTATAGCATGTCGAAAAAACGTCATAGTATAGTATGTCGAAAAAACGCCATAGTATAGTATGTCGACAAAACGTCATAGTATAGTATGTCGAAAAGACGTCATAGTACAGTATGTCGGAAAAACGTCATAGTACAGTACGTCGAAAAAACGTCATAGTACAGTATGTCGACAAAACGTGATAGTATAGTATGTCGAAAATTTTTGTAAAAAAAGTCATTGTATAGTATGTAGAAAAAACGCCATAGTATAGTATGTCGAAAAAACGCCATAGTGTAGTATGTCGAAAAAACGCCATAGTATAGTATGTCGACAAAACGTCATGGTATAGTATGTCGAAAAAACGTCATAGTATAGTATGTCGACAAAACGTCATAGTATAGTGTGTCAAAAAACGTCATAGTACAGTATGTCGAAAAAACGTCATAGTACAGTATGTCGAAAAAACATCATAGTATAGTATGTCGAAAAAAACGTCATAGTATAGTATGTCGAAAAAACTTCATAGTATAGTATTTCGACAAAACATCATAGTATAGTATGTCAAAAAACGTCATAGTACAGTATGTCAAAAAAACGTCATAGTACAGTATGTCGAAAAAACGTCATAGTATAGTATGTCGAAAAAACGTCATAGTATAGTATCGAGAAAAAACGTCATAGTATAGTGTCTAGAAAAAACGTCATATAGCATGTCGACAAAACGTCATAGTATAGCATGTCGAAAAAACATCATAGTATAGTATGTCGAAAAAACGTCATAGTATAGTATGTCGAAAAAATGCCATAGTATAGTATGTCGAAAAATCGTCATAGTATAGTATGTCGAAAAAACGTCATAGTGTAGTAGGTCGAAAAAACGCCATAGTATAGTATGTCGACAAAACGTCATAGTATAGTATGTCGAAAAAACGTCATAGTATATTTTGTCGAAAAAACGTCATAGTATAGTATGTTGAAAAAACGCCATAGTATAGTATGTCAAAAAACGTCATAGTACAGTATGTCGAAAACACGTCATAGTACAGTATGTCGAAAAAACGTCATAGTATAGTATGTCGAAAAAACGTCATAGTGTAGTAGGTCGAAAAAAACGCCATGGTATAGTATGTCGACAAAACGTGATAGTATAGTATGTCGAAAATTTTTGTAAAAAAAGTCATTGTATAGTATGTAGAAAAAACGCCATAGTATAGTATGTCGAAAAAACGCCATAGTATAGTATGTCGAAAAAACGCCATAGTATAGTATGTCGACAAAACGCCATAGTATAGTATGTCGACAAAACGTCATAGTATAGTATGTCGAAAAAACGTCATAGTATAGTATGTCGACAAAACGTCATAGTATAGTGTGTCAAAAAACGTCATAGTACAGTATGTCGAAAAAACATCATAGTATAGTATGTCGAAAAAAACGTCATAGTTTAGTATGTCGAAAAAACTTCATAGTATATTATTTCGACAAAACGTCATAGTATAGTATGTCAAAAAACGTCATAGTACAGTATGTCAAAAAAACGTCATAGTACAGTATGTCGAAAAAACGTCATAGTATAGTATGTCGAAAAAACGTCATAGTATAGTATCGAGAAAAAACGTCATAGTATAGTGTCTAGAAAAAACGTCATATAGCATGTCGACAAAACGTCATAGTATAGCATGTCGAAAAAACATCATAGTATAGTATGTCGAAAAAACGTCATAGTATAGTATGTCGAAAAAATGCCATAGTATAGTATGTCGAAAAATCGTCATAGTATAGTATGTCGAAAAAACGTCATAGTGTAGTAGGTCGAAAAAACGCCATAGTATAGTATGTCGACAAAACGTCATAGTATAGTATGTCGAAAAAACGTCATAGTATATTTTGTCGAAAAAACGTCATAGTATAGTATGTTGAAAAAACGCCATAGTATAGTATGTCAAAAAACGTCATAGTACAGTATGTCGAAAACACGTCATAGTACAGTATGTCGAAAAAACGTCATAGTATAGTATGTCGAAAAAACGTCATAGTGTAGTAGGTCGAAAAAACGCCATAGTATAGTATGTCGACAAAACGTGATAGTATAGTATGTCGAAAATTTTTGTAAAAAAAGTCATTGTATAGTATGTAGAAAAAACGCCATAGTATAGTATGTCGAAAAAACGCCATAGTATAGTATGTCGAAAAAACGCCATAGTATAGTATGTCGACAAAACGCCATAGTATAGTATGTCGACAAAACGTCATAGTATAGTATGTCGAAAAAACGTCATAGTATAGTATGTCGACAAAACGTCATAGTATAGTGTGTCAAAAAACGTCATAGTACAGTATGTCGAAAAAACATCATAGTATAGTATGTCGAAAAAAACGTCATAGTATAGTATGTCGAAAAAACTTCATAGTATATTATTTCGACAAAACGTCATAGTATAGTATGTCAAAAAACGTCATAGTACAGTATGTCAAAAAAACGTCATAGTACAGTATGTCGAAAAAACGTCATAGTATAGTATGTCGAAAAAACGTCATAGTATAGTATCGAGAAAAAACGTCATAGTATAGTGTCTAGAAAAAACGTCATGTAGCATGTCGACAAAACGTCATAGTATAGCATGTCGAAAAAACATCATAGTATAGTATGTCGAAAAAACGTCATAGTATAGTATGTCGAAAAAATGCCATAGTATAGTATGTCGAAAAAACGCCATAGTATAGTATATCGACAAAACGTCATAGTATAGTATGTCGAAAAGACGTCATAGTACAGTTTTTCGAAAAAACGTCATAGTACAGTATGTCGAAAAAACGTCATAGTACAGTATGTCGAAAAATCGTCATAGTATAGTATGTCGAAAAAACGTCATAGTGTAGTAGGTCGAAAAAACGCCATAGTATAGTATGTCGACAAAACGTCATAGTATAGTATGTCGAAAAAACGTCATAGTACAGTATGTCGAAAAAACGTCATAGTACAGTATGTCGACAAAACGTCATAGTATAGTATGTCGAAAAGACGTCATAGTACAGTATGTCGAAAAAACGTCATAGTACAGTATGTCGAAAAAACGTCATAGTATAGTGTCTAGAAAAAACGTCATATAGCATGTCGACAAAACGTCATAGTATAGCATGTCGAAAAAACGTCATAGTATAGTATATCGAAAAAAACGTCATAGTATAGTATGTAAAAAAAACGCCATAGTATAGTATGTCGAAAAAACGCCATAGTATAGTATGTCGACAAAACGTCATAGTATTTTATGTCGAAAAGACGTCATAGTACAGTATGTCGAAAAAACGTCATAGTACAGTACGTCGAAAAAACGTCATAGTACAGTATGTCGAAAAAACGTCATAGTATAGTATGTCGAAAAAACGTCATAGTGTAGTAGGTCGAAAAAACGCCATAGTATAGTATGTCGACAAAACGTAATAGTATAGTATGTCGAAAAAACGCCATAGTATAGTATGTCGATTAATTTGGTGGAAAAAAAGCTCAGTTTTAAATTTCGAAAATTTTCATGAAAAGTCATACTATAGCATGACTTTTTTCATGAAAATTGACGAAATTTTAAAGTGAGTTTTTTTTCCACCAAATTAATCGACAGACTATACTATGCCTTTTTTCATGAACATTTTCGATATTCTATACTCTGACATTTTTTAACGAATATTTTCGAAAATTTTCATGAAAAAAGTCATACTATAGCATGTCGAAAATATTCGTAAAAAAATGTCATAGTATAGAATGTCGAAAATTCTCATGAAAAAAGTCATACTATAGCATGTCGAAAATATTCGTAAAAAAAATGTCATATAGAATGTCGAAAATTTTAATGAAAAAAGGTATAGTATAGTCTGTCGATTAATTTGGTGGAAAAAAAACTCAGTTTAAAATTTAGAAAATTTTCTTGAAAAGTCATACTATAGCATGACTTTTCTCATGAAAATTGATAAAATTTTAAACTGAGTTTTTTTTCCACCAAATTAATAGACAGACTATACTATGCCTTTTTTCATGAAAATTTTCGACATTCTATACTATGACATTTTTTAACGAATATTTTCGAAAATTTTCATGAAAAAAGTCATACTATAGCATGTCGAAAATATTCGTAAAAAAATGTCATCGTATAGAATGTCGAACATTTTAATGAAAAAAGGCATAGTATAGTCTGTCGATTAATTTGGTGGAAAAAAACTCAGTTTAAAATTTCGACAATTTTCATGAAAAGTCATACTATAGCATGACTTTTTTCATGAAAATTGACGAAATTTTAAACTGAGTTTTTTTTCCACCAAATTAATCGACAGACTATACTATGCCTTTTTTCATGAAAATTTTCGACATTCTATACTATGACATTTTTTTACGAATATTTTCGACATGACTTTTTTCATGAAAATATTCTAAAATATTCGTCAATTTTCATGAAAAGTTATACTATAGTATGACTTTTTCACAAAAATGTCGAAATTTTAAACTGAGTTTTTTTTCCACCAAATGAATCGTCAGACTATACTATGCCTGTTTTCATGAAAATGTTCGATATTCTATACTTTGACATTTTTTTACGAATATTTTCGACATGACTTTTTTCATGAAAATTTTCGAAAATATTCGTAAAAAAAATGTCATAGTATAGAATGTCGAAAATTTTCATGAAAACAGGCATAGTATAGTCTGTCGATTAATTTGGTGGAAAAAAAACTCAGTTTAAATTTTCATCAATTTTCATGAAAAGTCATACTATAGTATGACTTTTTCACAAAAATGTCGAAATTTTAAACTGAGTTTTTTTTCCACCAAATGAATCGTCAGACTATACTATGCCTCTTTTCATTAAAATTTTCGACATTCTATACTATGACATTTTTTTACGAATATTTTCGACATGACTTTTTTCATGAAAATTTTCGAAAATATTCATGAAAAAAGTCATACTATAGCATGTCGAAAATATTCGTAAAAAAATGTCATAGTATAGAATGTCGAACATTTTAATGAAAAAAGGCATAGTATAGTCTGTCGATTAATTTGGTGGAAAAAAACTCAGTTTAAAATTTCGACATTTTTGTGAAAAAGTCATACTATAGTATGACTTTTTTCATGAAAATTGACGAAATTTTAAACTGAGTTTTTTTTCCACCAAATTAATCGACAGACTATACTATGCCTTTTTTCATGAAAATTTTCGAAAATATTCGTAAAAAAATGTCATAGTATAGAATGTCGAAAATTTTCATGAAAACAGGCATAGTATAGTCTGTCGATTCATTTTGCGGAAAAAAAACTCAGTTTAAATTTTCATCAATTTTCATGAAAAGTCATACTATAGTATGACTTTTTCACAAAAATGTCGAAATTTTAAACTGAGTTTTTTTTCCACCAAATGAATCGACAGACTATACTATGCCTTTTTTCATTAAAATTTTCGACATTCTATACTATGACATTTTTTTACGAATATTTTCGACATGACTTTTTTCATGAAAATTTTCGAAAATATTCGTAAAAAAATGTCATAGTATAGAATGTCGAAAATTTTCATGAAAACAGGCATAGTATAGTCTGTCGATTCATTTTGCGGAAAAAAAACTCAGTTTAAATTTTCGTCAATTTTCATGAAAAGTCATACTATAGTATGACTTTTTCACAAAAATGTCGAAATTTTAAACTGAGTTTTTTTTCCACCAAATGAATCGACAGACTATACTATGCCTTTTTTCATTAAAATTTTCGACATTCTATACTATGACATTTTTTTACCAATATTTTCGACATGACTTTTTTCATGAAAATTTTCGAAAATATTCGTAAAAAAATGTCATAGTATAGAATGTCGAAAATTTTCATGAAAACAGGCATAGTATAGTCTGTCGATTCATTTGGCGGAAAAAAAACTCAGTTTAAATTTTCATCAATTTTCATGAAAAGTCATACTATAGTATGACTTTTTCACAAAAATGTCGAAATTTTAAACTGAGTTTTTTTTCCACCAAATGAATCGACAGACTATACTATGCCTTTTTTCATTAAAATTTTCGACATTCTATACTATGACATTTTTTTACGAATATTTTCGACATGACTTTTTTCATGAAAATTTTCGAAAATATTCGTAAAAAAATGTCATAGTATAGAATCTCGAAAATTTTAATGAAAAAAGGCATCGTATAGTCTGTTGATTCATTTGGCGGAAAAAAAACTCAGTTTAAATTTTCGTCAATTTTCATGAAAAGTCATACTATAGTATGACTTTTTCACAAAAATGTCGAAATTTTAAACTGAGTTTTTTTTCCACCAAATGAATCGACAGACTATACTATGCCTTTTTTCATTAAAATTTTCGACATTCTATACTATGACATTTTTTTACGAATATTTTCGACATGACTTTTTTCATGAAAATTTTCGAAAATATTCGTAAAAAAATGTCATAGTATAGAATGTCGAAAATTTTCATGAAAACAGGCATAGTATAGTCTGTCGATTCATTTTGCGGAAAAAAAACTCAGTTTAAATTTTCGTCAATTTTCATGAAAAGTCATACTATAGTATGACTTTTTCACAAAAATGTCGAAATTTTAAACTGAGTTTTTTTTTCCACCAAATGAATCGACTGACTATACTATGCCTTTTTTCACTAAAATTTTCGACATTCTATACTATGACATTTTTTTACGAATATTTTCGACATGACTTTTTTCATGAAAATTTTCGAAAATATTCGTAAAAAAATGTCATAGTATAGAATCTCGAAAATTTTAATGAAAAAAGGCATAGTATAGTCTGTTGATTCATTTGGTGGAAAAAAAACTCAGTTTAAATTTTCATCAATTTTCATGAAAAGTCATACTATAGTATGACTTTTTCACAAAAATGTCGAAATTTTAAACTGAGTTTTTTTTCCACCAAATGAATCGACAGACTATACTATGCCTTTTTTCATTAAAATTTTCGACATTCTATACTATGACATTTTTTTACGAATATTTTCGACATGACTTTTTTCATGAAAATTTTCGAAAATATTCGTAAAAAAATGTCATAGTATAGAATGTCGAACATTTTCATGAAAACAGGCATAGTATAGTCTGTCGATTCATTTTGCGGAAAAAAAACTCAGTTTAAATTTTCATCAATTTTCATGAAAAGTCATACTATAGTATGACTTTTTCACAAAAATGTCGAAATTTTAAACTGAGTTTTTTTTCCACCAAATGAATCGACAGACTATACTATGCCTTTTTTCATTAAAATTTTCGACATTCTATACTATGACATTTTTTTACGAATATTTTCGACATGACTTTTTTCATGAAAATTTTCGAAAATATTCGTAAAAAAATGTCATAGTATAGAATCTCGAAAATTTTAATGAAAAAAGGCATCGTATAGTCTGTTGATTCATTTGTCGGAAAAAAAACTCAGTTTAAATTTTCGTCAATTTTCATGAAAAGTCATACTATAGTATGACTTTTTCACAAAAATGTCGAAATTTTAAACTGAGTTTTTTTTCCACCAAATGAATCGACAGACTATACTATGCCTTTTTTCATTAAAATTTTCGACATTCTATACTATGACATTTTTTACGAATATTTTCGACATGACTTTTTTCATGAAAATTTTCGAAAATATTCGTAAAAAAATGTCATAGTATAGAATGTCGAAAATTTTCATGAAAACAGGCATAGTATAGTCTTTTTTGAATTATTTTCGGAAAATGACTTTTTAAAATTTCGAAATTTTGTGAAAAAATATACATAGTATGAATGTCAGAAAATTTACGAAAAAACAAATATTTCTTCCACCAAATTTAATCGGGAAAAAAATACTATATTTTTCATTAAAATTTTCGAAATTCATACTATGACATTTTTTTACGAATATTTGACATGAATTTTTAATGAAAATTTTTTCCCAAAAAATTCGAAAAAAATGTCATCCTATAATGTCGAAAATTTTCGAAACAGGCATACTATAGTCTTTTTTGATACATTTTGGAAAAAAAAATTTTTTTAAATTTTCGTCAATTTTCAAAAAAGTCATCATAGTATGAATGTCAAAAAATGTCGAAATTTTAAACTGAGTATTTCTTTTCCCCCAAATTTAATCGGGAAAAAAATAGTTTAATTTTCGTCAAAATTTTCGAAATTCATACTATGAACTTTTTACAAAATGTTTTTAAACTTTTTTCATGAAAATTTTTTCCCAAAAAAATTTGTAAAAAATATCATAGTATTTGAATTAAAATTTTCGAAAATCAGGCTAGACAGTCTTTTTTGATTCATTTGTCGAAAAAAAACTTTTTTTAAATTTTCGAAAATATTTTATGAAAAGTCATACTATAGTATGATTGTTTAAAAATTGTCGAAATTAAACTAGTTTTCTTTTTTCCCCAAATTTAATCGGGCAGACTATACTATTTTTTTCATTAAATTTTCGAAATTCTATACTATGACTTTTTTTTCGAATATTGTTTAAATTTTTAAATGAAAATTTTTTGAAAATAATTTGAAAAAAATATCTAGTTATTCAAAATTTTCGAATATACATGATTTTTTCGAATATTTTAACAACTTTTAAATTTTCTAATTTAGAAAAGTTCATAGTATGATTTCAAAATTGAAAAAATAGTTTTTTCAATGTGAAAAATCATGTTTTTTCATAAATTTTCGAATCATACTAGATTTTTTACGAAATTTCAATTTTATGAATTTTCGAAAATATTCGAAAAAATGTCTTATAAATTCGAATTTTCATGAAAATAGATATTTCGACATTTTAAAAATCGAAATTTTC
>CAKAOJ020002009.1:0-20684 GCA_916701645.2 Sebastolobus alascanus
CGAAGGATCAGCCAGAAAAAAGGTCCACATCGTGGACACTGATACTGGCTGATTCCCTGAAGTGGACACAATGTCCACCTTGTGGTCGAGGTATTGCCATTGGACAGCGTCCACTCCGCATACCTGAAGCCCTGTGGTAAAGTATGTGAAGTGGACAGTAGCTATATCTCCACAGTGCCTTGTGCTAGGAAGCTGAAATTGACAGGGCAGGTTGCTGGAGCCCCAGGGACCAACATATCCAAAGTTCAGCTCCCCAACCATAAGCACCGTGGAGATATAGCCTCTTTTTTGAAGTGGACACTTTGTCCATTTCAAATTCACTTGCATTCAAAAAATATGGGTTTTAGTTTAGGCTGCTGCACGGGCTCCTGAGCAGCTACAGAGCTCAAATTTGCAGCAAATACTCTTTGTTGGGAGGACAAACAGTCCTAAAATGTGGAAGCTCTTGGTGCCTTAGAAAGAAGGTTATTGCTCACCCAATATTTCCACCAAAATCTTCAAATTTCTTATGGCTATAAATCTGGCACCAGATGACCTAGAGGCCCCAAATGTGGAGCAGCGATAGTTCTAGCGGTCAAGATTAAGCACCTAAAATTTGGTGGTTCTAAGTGCTCTGCAAAAAAATGACTCCATCTTCACACCTCTAAAGGGTACTAGCAGCGTCAAGGCTGAGACCACTTGATGAGAATGGGTGATTTTGGACCAAATTTTTTTCTAGAGCTTCTGGGGTTCTGAAACTGAAATATGTTGATCTCCACTCATTGTAGAGCAATCCTGTGGTGGTTTCACATCTCTATGTATTTTGTACACTCCGGGGCCAGATGTCCATTTCCCATTACAAATGAATGGGGGTTGAAAGTTAGGGAAAATCCCATGTTAAGGTATTTGAAGTGGACAGAGTCATATCTCAGCTAAAATAGCTTTAAATGATGTGAAATTGATAGAGGCACCTAACATTGACCCACTAATGCAGAATCCAGTGTTTCGGGCTTCCATCTCTCCTCGCTGGCTACTTCCTTTCAGGGTCATCGTATCAATACGGTTCAAAGGCAAGTTGATTCAGGATGTCGCAGAGATCACGTGGTGCGATTTTGGAGTCAAAATTCATGGCAGAATTGAAAATATGGCCTTAATTGGTTAAAGGTCGACAAAAGGTCAACGTGTCCACCGGCCATGCCTTAACATTGACTCGAAGTGGAGAAAGGCTATATCTTCAAAAGGCCTTGTGCTAGGAAGCTGAAAATTGATCAGTAACACTCTTTCCCTGTTATGAACTATTGCTGCAAAAATGAAGAAGATCGGAATAAGTTTATTTTTTTCATCCATGTCAAAGAGGGGGAAACGGCCTTTTTCAGTCCGCCCTGCGGAGCACCATTCTCGGACTGAAAACCCTCATGAGTCGGCTGGAAGTCCTTTTTTTTTTTTTATTTTTTTTTTTTTACCTTTACCACACCCTCACAGCCACCTGTCTTAGCCTAACCACAGACCCTGTCATCGGCCCCGCGGACCACGCTTCGGGGCCCCCGCGGACGGACCTTTACCACAGGGGGAAACGGCCGATTTCAGTCCGCCCTGCGAAGCACCATTCTCGGATTGAAAACCCTCATGAGTCGGCTGGAAGTCCTTTTTTTTTTTTTTTTTTTACCTTTACCACACCCTCACAGCCACCTGTCTTAGCCTAACCACAGACCCTGTCATCGGCCCCGCGGACCACGCTTCGGGGCCCCCGCGGACGGACCTTTACCACAGGGGGAAACGGCCGATTTCAGTCCGCCCTGCGAAGCACCATTCTCGGATTGAAAACCCTCATGAGTCGGCTGGAAGTCCTTTTTTTTTTTTTTTTTTTTTTTTTTACCTTTACCACACCCTCACAGCCACCTGTCTTAGCCTAACCACATAGCCTCCCTCACCCCTATTCTATAGCCCCCATGTACCCATACCTACGTTTTAACCCAAACCTAACCCATCCTCACCACCCACCCAGGCTTCGGGCCTCCGGGGACCGAGGGTCATGCCTTACCCACCCAGCTATGAACAATCGCTGCAAAAATGAAGAAGATCGGACAAAGTTTATTTCTTTCATACTGCAGGTTTAAAAAGGACACTCTATCGTTTTTTACAGCCAGGAAAAAGGTCCACATCCTGGGCACTAAATATGGCTGAGGTCCATGAAGTGGACACTAGTTCCATGAAATGGACAAATGTTCAGCCAGAAAAAAGGTCCACATCCTGGGCACAAAAACTGGCTGAGGTCCATGAAGTGGACACTAGTTCCATGAAATGGACAAATGTTCAGCCAGAAAAAAGGTCCACATCCTGGGCACAAAAACTGGCTGAGGTCCATGAAGTGGACACTAGTTCCATGAAATGGACAAATGTTCAGCCAGAAAAAAGGTCCACATCCTGGTCACAAACACTAGAGTTTTACTCGGAGGTCGATCCCCAGTTCCAAACCTCGTCCACCGGCTGGTCCCGTCGACCCACTCTTAAGCACCCCCCCTGGGCTACTCACCTATCACCGCCGGGGCCGGAGTTTCGTGCCCCTGGTAATCTTTTTCACTTTGTGCCCCTGGTAGTATTTTCCACTGGCTGATTCCCTGAAGTGGACACAATGTCCACCACATGGTCGAGGTATTGCCATTGGACAGCGTCCACTCTGCATACCCGAGGCCCTGCAGTAAGGTATGTAGAGTGGACATGACTTGTCCACTTCACATACCTTACCGCAGGGTCCCGGGTATGTGAAGTGGACGCTGTCCAATGGCAATACCCATCGATTAAGGACGGGAGTGTCCAATGGCAATACCTTAACATTGACCTTTGCAGTGTTTATATTTCCAAAACCATTGATTTTCTAAAGCTGACATTTTGGGACATTCATTCCTGCGGGCAGAGCTTCTCGTGTGCCAAGTTTGAAGTAAATCAGAGAAATTTGATAAAATGACTAAAAACCCTCCGAAGGCCAGAAATCTAATTCCAAGTTGCTACGATCGGGCGAGGTATTGCCATTGGACACTCCCATCCGTAATCGATGGGTATTGCCATTGGACACTCCCATCCTTAATCGATGGGTATTGCCATCGGACACTCCCGTCCTTAATCGCTCGGGTAATCGCTCGGGTATTGCCATTGGACACTCCCATCCTTAATAGCTCGGGTATTGCCATTGGACACTCCCATCCTTGATCGATGGGTATCGCTGGATACTGGCTGAGTCCATGAAGTGGACGCTAGTTCCATGAAGTGGACAAAGGTTCAGCCAGAAAAAAGGTCCAAATCGTGGGCACTAAAACTGGCTAAGTACATGAAGTGGACGCTAGTTCCATGAAGTGGACAACGGTTCAGCCAGAAAAAAGGTCCACATCGTGGGCACTAAAACTGGCTGAGTCCATGAAGTGGACGCTAGTTACATGAAGTGGACGAAGGATCAGCCAGAAAAAAAGGTCCACATCGTGGACACTGATACTGGCTGATTCCCTGAAGTGGACACAATGTCCACCTTGTGGTCGAGGTATTGCCATTGGACAGCGTCCACTCCGCATACCTGAAGCCCTGTGGTAAAGTATGTGAAGTGGACAGTAGCTATATCTCCACAGTGCCTTGTGCTAGGAAGCTGAAATTGACAGGGCAGGTTGCTGGAGCCCCAGGGACCAACATATCCAAAGTTCAGCTCCCCAACCATAAGCACCGTGGAGATATAGCCTCTTTTTTGAAGTGGACACTTTGTCCATTTCAAATTCACTTGCATTCAAAAAATATGGGTTTTAGTTTAGGCTGCTGCACGGGCTCCTGAGCAGCTACAGAGCTCAAATTTGCAGCAAATACTCTTTGTTGGGAGGACAAACAGTCCTAAAATGTGGAAGCTCTTGGTGCCTTAGAAAGAAGGTTATTGCTCACCCAATATTTCCACCAAAATCTTCAAATTTCTTATGGCTATAAATCTGGCACCAGATGACCTAGAGGCCCCAAATGTGGAGCAGCGATAGTTCTAGCGGTCAAGATTAAGCACCTAAAATTTGGTGGTTCTAAGTGCTCTGCAAAAAAATGACTCCATCTTCACACCTCTAAAGGGTACTAGCAGCGTCAAGGCTGAGACCACTTGATGAGAATGGGTGATTTTGGACCAAATTTTTTTCTAGAGCTTCTGGGGTTCTGAAACTGAAATATGTTGATCTCCACTCATTGTAGAGCAATCCTGTGGTGGTTTCACATCTCTATGTATTTTGTACACTCCGGGGCCAGATGTCCATTTCCCATTACAAATGAATGGGGGTTGAAAGTTAGGGAAAATCCCATGTTAAGGTATTTGAAGTGGACAGAGTCATATCTCAGCTAAAATAGCTTTAAATGATGTGAAATTGATAGAGGCACCTAACATTGACCCACTAATGCAGAATCCAGTGTTTCGGGCTTCCATCTCTCCTCGCTGGCTACTTCCTTTCAGGGTCATCGTATCAATACGGTTCAAAGGCAAGTTGATTCAGGATGTCGCAGAGATCACGTGGTGCGATTTTGGAGTCAAAATTCATGGCAGAATTGAAAATATGGCCTTAATTGGTTAAAGGTCGACAAAAGGTCAACGTGTCCACCGGCCATGCCTTAACATTGACTCGAAGTGGAGAAAGGCTATATCTTCAAAAGGCCTTGTGCTAGGAAGCTGAAAATTGATCAGTAACACTCTTTCCCTGTTATGAACTATTGCTGCAAAAATGAAGAAGATCGGAATAAGTTTATTTTTTTCATCCATGTCAAAGAGGGGGAAACGGCCTTTTTCAGTCCGCCCTGCGGAGCACCATTCTCGGACTGAAAACCCTCATGAGTCGGCTGGAAGTCCTTTTTTTTTTTTTATTTTTTTTTTTTTACCTTTACCACACCCTCACAGCCACCTGTCTTAGCCTAACCACAGACCCTGTCATCGGCCCCGCGGACCACGCTTCGGGGCCCCCGCGGACGGACCTTTACCACAGGGGGAAACGGCCGATTTCAGTCCGCCCTGCGAAGCACCATTCTCGGATTGAAAACCCTCATGAGTCGGCTGGAAGTCCTTTTTTTTTTTTTTTTTTACCTTTACCACACCCTCACAGCCACCTGTCTTAGCCTAACCACAGACCCTGTCATCGGCCCCGCGGACCACGCTTCGGGGCCCCCGCGGACGGACCTTTACCACAGGGGGAAACGGCCGATTTCAGTCCGCCCTGCGAAGCACCATTCTCGGATTGAAAACCCTCATGAGTCGGCTGGAAGTCCTTTTTTTTTTTTTTTTTTTTTTTTTTTCCTTTACCACACCCTCACAGCCACCTGTCTTAGCCTAACCACATAGCCTCCCTCACCCCTATTCTATAGCCCCCATGTCCCCATACCTACGTTTTAACCCAAACCTAACCCATCCTCACCACCCACCCAGGCTTCGGGCCTCCGGGGACCGAGGGTCATGCCTTACCCACCCAGCTATGAACAATCGCTGCAAAAATGAAGAAGATCGGACAAAGTTTATTTCTTTCATACTGCAGGTTTAAAAAGGACACTCTATCGTTTTTTACAGCCAGGAAAAAGGTCCACATCCTGGGCACTAAATATGGCTGAGGTCCATGAAGTGGACACTAGTTCCATGAAATGGACAAATGTTCAGCCAGAAAAAAGGTCCACATCCTGGGCACAAAAACTGGCTGAGGTCCATGAAGTGGACACTAGTTCCATGAAATGGACAAATGTTCAGCCAGAAAAAAGGTCCACATCCTGGGCACAAAAACTGGCTGAGGTCCATGAAGTGGACACTAGTTCCATGAAATGGACAAATGTTCAGCCAGAAAAAAGGTCCACATCCTGGTCACAAACACTAGAGTTTTACTCGGAGGTCGATCCCCAGTTCCAAACCTCGTCCACCGGCTGGTCCCGTCGACCCACTCTTAAGCACCCCCCCTGGGCTACTCACCTATCACCGCCGGGGCCGGAGTTTCGTGCCCCTGGTAATCTTTTTCACTTTGTGCCCCTGGTAGTATTTTCCACTGGCTGATTCCCTGAAGTGGACACAATGTCCACCACATGGTCGAGGTATTGCCATTGGACAGCGTCCACTCTGCATACCCGAGGCCCTGCAGTAAGGTATGTAGAGTGGACATGACTTGTCCACTTCACATACCTTACCGCAGGGTCCCGGGTATGTGAAGTGGACGCTGTCCAATGGCAATACCCATCGATTAAGGACGGGAGTGTCCAATGGCAATACCTTAACATTGACCTTTGCAGTGTTTATATTTCCAAAACCATTGATTTTCTAAAGCTGACATTTTGGGACATTCATTCCTGCGGGCAGAGCTTCTCGTGTGCCAAGTTTGAAGTAAATCAGAGAAATTTGATAAAATGACTAAAAACCCTCCGAAGGCCAGAAATCTAATTCCAAGTTGCTACGATCGGGCGAGGTATTGCCATTGGACACTCCCATCCGTAATCGATGGGTATTGCCATTGGACACTCCCATCCTTAATCGATGGGTATTGCCATCGGACACTCCCGTCCTTAATCGCTCGGGTAATCGCTCGGGTATTGCCATTGGACACTCCCATCCTTAATAGCTCGGGTATTGCCATTGGACACTCCCATCCTTGATCGATGGGTATCGCTGGATACTGGCTGAGTCCATGAAGTGGACGCTAGTTCCATGAAGTGGACAAAGGTTCAGCCAGAAAAAAGGTCCAATCGTGGGCACTAAAACTGGCTAGTACATGAAGTGGACGCTAGTTCATGAAGTGGACAAGGTCAGCCAGAAAAAAGTCCACATCGTGGCACTAACTGGCTGATCCTGAAGTGGACGCAGTTCACCGTGGACGAAGGATAGCCAAAAGGGCCACTCGCAAACCCAGACCGTGGCTTTTGAAGTGGACACAATGTCCACATGCTTGGTAAACTAAAGGTGCTGGTGCTGAGCCCTGGGCTAAAACAAATTGCAAACTAACACGTGTTGCCCTTGAAATGGAAGTCTTGAACCTGACAAAAATATTTCTACCCAACTCGCCGGTCTAAGCCCTTTTTAAAATAAATTTGCACCAATACCTTTTTGGGGCCCAAAAATAAGGGGGGAGTTTGGTGCCAGAAACGTAATTCAGGCTCAAATTTGCACAAAATCTTAATTAGGTATACAGTCCAAGTGAACCTTGATGCCAAATGAGGTGATTGTTTACCTAATTTACAATAAATTTGTGGTTCTAAATCTGCAAAGATGACCCAGAGCCCCTTGGGGACGTAGTTCAGCGTAAGATTAGACCTAAATGGTGTTTCCAATTCTTAAAAAGGCTTTTCAAACCTTAAAGGTATACCTCAAGTAGAGCACTGTGAGAATGGTATTTTTAAATTGTACTGGGCCCGAGGTCCTAACTTAAAATGTGATTTCATGTTGGGCAATCCCTTTTTACATTTAGTGATTGTACAATCCGGCAAAATCTTTAGATTCAAATGATGGGTGAAATTAGAAAATCCATGAATATTTTGGGCCTCATTCTCCAAATCTTAAAGGTCATCGTTCAAACGGCCCTAACATTGACTCAATGCGAAACAGTGTTCGGCCTTTTGTCTTAGCTTTGAAAATGGTTAATTCGGTTAAAGGCAAAGAAGTCAAGTCCCGGGCAGTTATTTTGAGTCAAAACATGGCAAATGAAAAAGGCCTTTTGGAAAGGGCATTAAAGTAAACCTTTTACCTGGATCCTTAACTATTCTAAAAAAAAAAGGATACTTTAAACCCTCAGCAACTGAAAACAGACCTTGTCCGCCCTGCGGACCTTCTGCAAAAAGAAAACCTGATCAGGTGAATTTTTTATTTATTTTTTTCCCTTTTTGACACCCTCAACACCTTCTTGGCTGAAAAACCCCTTTCGGCTGGGGCCTTTTTCCCCGCTTTTTTTCCAAAAACCCCACCCTGTCTGCCTGCGAAGCACCTTCTCGGCCCCGCGGACCCTTCGGGGAACCCCCTTTTTTTTTCCTGGGAAAACCCGTTCAACCCCTCAGCCCAAATCGGCTGAATCCCCTTCCCGCTTTTTTTTTTTTACCTTTACCACAGGCACGCCACCGTCCTCCCTAACCACCATTCTATGCCCCCCAAGCTCGGGCCCCCTACCTTTCCTCAAACGCTTTCGCCTCCGCCAGCATCTCACCAAAACCCCCTCACCTAAGTCCATTTTTATTTTTTCCATTTTCACCCTCACACCACCGTCTTCAGCCAAAGGTCCCCTCCTGCCTAAGCCCCATGTACATATCCATGAAATGAAAAACCGACAAATTTTCCACTCGGGCTTTAAAGGCCCGGTCTTTTTACCCCCAGTATGAAATCGTCAAATGAAAGCGAAAATTTTAAGTCACACTGAGTCAAAAAGGACATACTTTTACAGCCAGAAAAAGGTCCACATCCTGGGCACAAAATGGCTGAGGTCCATGAAGTGGACACTAGTTCCATGAAATGGACAAATGTTCAGCCAGAAAAAAGGTCCACATCCTGGGCACAAAAACTGGCTGAGGTCCATGAAGTGGACACTAGTTCCATGAAATGGACAAATGTTCAGCCAGAAAAAAGGTCCACATCCTGGGAAAACTGGGTGTCCATAACTGTCCATGAATGGACCAATGTCCACCAAGAGGTCCCCATTGGTCACCACCTCATTTCCGGAGTCGTCCCCAGTAATTTTGTCAGGCTCGTCACCACTCTTCGCACCCGGGTACTCAAGTCACCGCGGTCCGGGTATTCCCATGGATAAGTCTTCATGGCCCTGTAATATTGATGGCTGTTCCTGATGACACAACTTACCCAGGTCGGGGATTGCATTGGACAGGTCCATATACCCAGCCTGAAGAAGGATGTGATGGAATGACTTACAAACCTTCCGAGGGTTATTCCAATGACGTGTCAATGATTGGACATTCACGGGAGGTCATGGATTTCCAATTGAACTTCAGGTTTGATAAAACCAGACCTCCAAGCCAAATCGCCAATTGCTGCGGGCAGGTTCCATTGTCCCATCCTTAATACGGGTATTCATTGGACACTCCCATCCTTATCGATGGGATCCCATCCATTCCAATCGGCGGGTATTGCCATTGGACACTCCCATCCTAATGAGGGTATTGCCATTGGACACTCCCATCCTTAATCGATGGGTATGATCGGATCCGTTACCACGGGTATCGCTCAGATTCCATTGGCACAAAAGGCTCAGTCCTGAATGGTCCATCTGATGAGGGTATCTGATATGGTCGCAGTGATGAGGATTCCTGAAGTGGACAAAGGTCCACCAAATGGGTCAAATGTGGCCATAAGACGCTAGTCATGAAGTGGACGAGGTCAAAGTAAAGGTCACAGAAAATCCACATCTGTGCATAAAAGCTGAACATGCAGTTGCTGGGACTATGCCTTGAAGTCAGCCCAACCTAAGCCCGTGGTAAGTATGAATGGACCTGTCCATGTCCCTTGTGTGAAGTATGAAATTGGGCAGGTGCTGCCCCCGGGCCCTTTAAAGTTTGGGAAAAAAGCTAATCTGCAAATGCCTTGTTTGGAATGAAATTCAGCTTTCTTACCCCAAAAAAATTATTGCTCCCAACATGGGACCTGAATTAGGGTTAAATTGGCAATCTTTGTTCAAATGGACAGCATTCAAAATGGAAGCTCTTGTTGGTGTAAGGCTCTAGCCAAATCTCAAATCTTCAAATCTCTTTGGGTTTCACAGTTAAGTGGACCACTTGTGGGAGAAGAGGTTATGGGGCAAATTATTTCCCTAAAATCTTGGTTTTATGGCAAAATCTCACTCAACTCTAAGGCCCACTGTAGCGGCATTCTAGATGATTTGGACCAAAATTTTGACTATGGTCTGAAAAAATGAAATCTCCACTTAAGGACTAGAGGTCAGGCTGCCACTGATAAATGGGTATTTTGACAATTTTTCTAGAGTCTGGGGTTCGAAATGAAATATGGTTCCACTTATGAAGCATTTGGTTTAATTATTATTTGTAAATGGGCATTCATTCCATTCAAAGAGGGTTAATTGGGAAAATCCATGAGGTATTAGTGGCAGGTCATATCTCAGCTAAATCTTAAGTGTCAATGTAGAGGCACCTAACATTGAAATAATGCAGAATCAGTGTTCGGCTTCATCCTATGGCATTCCTTAGGTCATTAAATAGGTTCAAAGGCAAGTTGATCAGTGTCGAGGGCAGTTGATTTTGAGTCAAAAATGGCAAATTAAAATTGGCCTTATTGTAAAGTCGACAAAAAACTGTACCGCATGCTTCATGATCGAAGTGGGAAACTTATTTTTAGCCTTGTCAGGAAGCGAAATGTCATAACACTCCTCCCTGTATGACTTGCTGAAAATAGGTCGGTAAGTTTTTTTTTATCCTTCAAAGGGGGAAACGGCCTTTTCAGTCCCCTGCAGACACCTTTTCGGACAAAACCCCTGGCGCCGGAGCCTTTTTTTTTTTTTTTTTTTTTTTTTTTCCTTTCCACACCCTCACCCACCTGCTTAGCCACCCAAACCTTTATGCCCGGAACCTTCGGCCCCGACGACCTTTCCCAAACGGCTTTCGTCCCCCGCGAAGCACCTTCTCGGATGAAACCTCATACGGCTGAAGCCTTTTTTTTTACTTAACACACCCTCACAGCCCCGTCTTGCCTCCAAAAATCCCTTCCGCCCCATCGCCACCTCATGAACCAAACCACCATCTTCACCCAGGTCCAACAGGCACCCCCCCTTCCAGAGACCATCCGGCTGAAATCATGAGTCCAAGTCTATTCTCTCAAATTAGAAAGGAATTTCCTTTCAACCAGGTCCACACTGGCACTACCAATGCTTTCAGCCGAAAGGCCATTCCGCAAACGGCTAGGTCCTGAATAACTCCACAATGGCACCAAACAGGGGCCTCCGGGCACATTCCTGAATCATGTCAACCTGCAAAAAAGGTTCCGGACAAAACTGGCGAGGTCCATGACCTGTTCCTGAAAGCACAAGTTTCAGCCAGAAAAAGTCCACATCCTGGCACAACATAGTTTCCGAGGTGCCCAGTCCAAACGTACCGCTGGTCCTCACCCTCTTAAGACCCTGGCATACTATCAGCCGGGCAGTTTGTCCCTAACTTTTCCTTGTGCCTGGAATTTTCACTGGCTGATTCCCTGAAGTGGACAAAAGTCCAAATGGCGAGATATTCCTATGAATCCACTAACCAGGTCAAAGTGAATGGCTATTCCACTACCGGCCTATGAGGCCGATGGAATGACCTAAAGAACCAGAAACCGATCAATGCATTGTCAAACATTGATTTCTAATCCAATGGCATTTTCACACTTTCGATGATCTGGAACTCGTCCTACACTAGAATCGGAGCATTACAAACTAACCGGGGCATTGACCTCTCGATGCGGGTATTGGACATGGCACCAAGGGTATTCCATGGCATTCCTAATGGCCAATCCCTAATGGTAGTATTGCTGGACCGTAGCTCATCTGAGAACCTCATGATGAGGGACACTGTCGGCCTAATGGCTGGGGTTTCCATTGGACACACCTAACGAGGGATCGGGTAAATGGATCTGAAGTGGACGCTTTCCTGAAGTGGCAAAGTCACGAAAGGTCAGGGGCCCAAATGGCAAGTCCTAAATGACCTAGTTCCTGGGGAAATGTAACCTGATTAAAGTCCATCGGACACTAAAAGGGCGGTTCCTGATGGACCAAGTTCATAGTCAAGATAGCGAAAAATCTAACGTAATGTAGCAATCCTTAATAAGTTTGTGGCAGTATTGCCATGGAACTATTCCGAAACTACCATGTAGCCCAAATGGAAAATACTCCCTGCCTTGAAGAATTTTCCAATTCTGCAAAAAACCTTCTTACCTTGGCTCCAAGCTAGAGCCGAAATTGCCATTTTGGCAATTATCCTAAATTCTGGTTCAAATGGTATTGTACCATTTCAACTCCTAAGCTGAGCAATTGACATACCTGGGGGATTCCATTTAATTGGTTGTATTAGAAAATGTTAAGTTCTCAAAAAAAATCTTCAAATCTAGGGTTAAACTGGCAGAGACCTAAAAATTGGAAATCTAGGTTGTTAAAATGAATTGGTTCATATGCTCGAAAAAAGTATTCAATGTAGGCACAACCGGCATCCATCAAATAGTGGGTTGATTAGGATATTGTTAAGGTCTGAAAAATGAAAGGTTCATTGCAGAAAGGGTGATTTGAAATGCTCTAGATTGAAATTGGTCCGTTTTCATTATTCAGGTACTGTAATGGAACCTTTAGTATGGGGTGGACAGAGCTTTCTCGCAATGATTAAAATGATGGAAATTAATGGATTGGACCTAGAAAATTCATGTTTCCTCCACCTAAAGCCGTTTCAGCGCCTTAGGCCGGCAAATTTAGGTCGCGAGCCTTTTCCTTTTAATATTCTGCAATGAAATCTGGTTTTACCGTCAAGGGGGAACGGCTTTCGCTACCTGACACATTTGAGAAAATTTCAACCTTTGGCAATCTATTGAACCCTCTGGCCTGAAGTATTTCCCCTTATCCGACAATCCGATTTACCAACCAGAAAGGGCCCGGCCTTCCCCCTGGGAACCAAGGCTAAGCCTTTTTGCAGCCTTCTTTTTTCTCTTCCCAAACATTTACCCCTCCACCTTCACACCCAGGGCCTCCGGCAGGCGAACCCACCTTTTCCCTGCAAGACCATTCGAAACGTTTCGTCCTTAAACCCTTTGTTTTTACCCCTCAAGGGCACCTCTGCCAATGCTCTCCATGAATCACATTCAAAATACCAAAACCCATCTGGTACGGGGCAGTTAACCCCTAAGACTTTAAGGGAAACGTCCATCATTCGCCAAAAAGGTTAAGGATAAACTTGACGAGGAATTTCCTAAATAATTGCAACCTAAGTCACGGCAAACCCAAACTCCCATCGTACCCTTGCACATGCTATCATAAAAGGCCAACTGTCACCAGCACAGGTTCTCGGGCTCCCCGGCATGGTCCATGCGTCCCACAGTAAAATCCGCAAATGAAACATGGCCAATTTATCCAGGTACAAATATTATCGTTTTCCATCAATCCCATCCCATCCCTGTCGAGTGAGGGCTATTCCGAAGGGGGTTCGCAGGAAGTACATTGACATACTGCTATTCCATAATTGACTTTCCAAAATGGAATATTCAGGAAACGTCATTCATCTGGGCCAAAAGGTAGGTAAATGACCTTTACCGAAACTATTTCAGCCGATGGAGTCCTGGATCCAGATTTGGTTCATTGGAATCCATTACAACCTCCAGGCCTTTCCTAACCATCTAAGCCGTTTGGGATTCACTCTCCCCGGGCGACTTGGTACCCCGGAATCTGGTTTCTGACCCTGGGATTATCCAGGTGAAGCCGTATGATGGACACTCCCATCTAGTGGTATTGCCTTACTCCATCCTTAACGGGCTGCTGAAGACGCTAAGCCGAATGTACTTCCGGAACCTTGGTCGGAGGACCTTTCCAAGGGGAAACCCCGATTTAGCCCGGGAGTTCCATGAAACCCAAATTACCAAAAATTTTTTTTTTTTTTTTTTACCTTTCCCAACTTTGCCAGAAAAATAAAAAAGGGTTTATATCTAAAACCCCCATCTTCGTAATATTATGGCTGCAGGTCCATTTTTTGAAAAAGGTGGGCCACATCCTGGGCACTAAATATGGCTGAGGTCCATGAAGTGGACACTAGTTCCATGAAATGGACAAATGTTCAGCCAGAAAAAAGGTCCACATCCTGGGCACAAAAACTGGCTGAGGTCCATGAAGTGGACACTAGTTCCATGAAATGGACAAATGTTCAGCCAGAAAAAAGGTCCACATCCTGGGCACAAAAACTGGCTGAGGTCCATGAAGTGGACACTAGTTCCATGAAATGGACAAATGTTCAGCCAGAAAAAAGGTCCACATCCTGGTCACAAACACTAGAGTTTTACTCGGAGGTCGATCCCCAGTTCCAAACCTCGTCCACCGGCTGGTCCCGTCGACCCACTCTTAAGCACCCCCCCTGGGCTACTCACCTATCACCGCCGGGGCCGGAGTTTCGTGCCCCTGGTAATCTTTTTCACTTTGTGCCCCTGGTAGTATTTTCCACTGGCTGATTCCCTGAAGTGGACACAATGTCCACCACATGGTCGAGGTATTGCCATTGGACAGCGTCCACTCTGCATACCCGAGGCCCTGCAGTAAGGTATGTAGAGTGGACATGACTTGTCCACTTCACATACCTTACCGCAGGGTCCCGGGTATGTGAAGTGGACGCTGTCCAATGGCAATACCCATCGATTAAGGACGGGAGTGTCCAATGGCAATACCTTAACATTGACCTTTGCAGTGTTTATATTTCCAAAACCATTGATTTTCTAAAGCTGACATTTTGGGACATTCATTCCTGCGGGCAGAGCTTCTCGTGTGCCAAGTTTGAAGTAAATCAGAGAAATTTGATAAAATGACTAAAAACCCTCCGAAGGCCAGAAATCTAATTCCAAGTTGCTACGATCGGGCGAGGTATTGCCATTGGACACTCCCATCCGTAATCGATGGGTATTGCCATTGGACACTCCCATCCTTAATCGATGGGTATTGCCATCGGACACTCCCGTCCTTAATCGCTCGGGTAATCGCTCGGGTATTGCCATTGGACACTCCCATCCTTAATAGCTCGGGTATTGCCATTGGACACTCCCATCCTTGATCGATGGGTATCGCTGGATACTGGCTGAGTCCATGAAGTGGACGCTAGTTCCATGAAGTGGACAAAGGTTCAGCCAGAAAAAAGGTCCAAATCGTGGGCACTAAAACTGGCTAAGTACATGAAGTGGACGCTAGTTCCATGAAGTGGACAACGGTTCAGCCAGAAAAAAGGTCCACATCGTGGGCACTAAAACTGGCTGAGTCCATGAAGTGGACGCTAGTTACATGAAGTGGACGAAGGATCAGCCAGAAAAAAAGGTCCACATCGTGGACACTGATACTGGCTGATTCCCTGAAGTGGACACAATGTCCACCTTGTGGTCGAGGTATTGCCATTGGACAGCGTCCACTCCGCATACCTGAAGCCCTGTGGTAAAGTATGTGAAGTGGACAGTAGCTATATCTCCACAGTGCCTTGTGCTAGGAAGCTGAAATTGACAGGGCAGGTTGCTGGAGCCCCAGGGACCAACATATCCAAAGTTCAGCTCCCCAACCATAAGCACCGTGGAGATATAGCCTCTTTTTTGAAGTGGACACTTTGTCCATTTCAAATTCACTTGCATTCAAAAAATATGGGTTTTAGTTTAGGCTGCTGCACGGGCTCCTGAGCAGCTACAGAGCTCAAATTTGCAGCAAATACTCTTTGTTGGGAGGACAAACAGTCCTAAAATGTGGAAGCTCTTGGTGCCTTAGAAAGAAGGTTATTGCTCACCCAATATTTCCACCAAAATCTTCAAATTTCTTATGGCTATAAATCTGGCACCAGATGACCTAGAGGCCCCAAATGTGGAGCAGCGATAGTTCTAGCGGTCAAGATTAAGCACCTAAAATTTGGTGGTTCTAAGTGCTCTGCAAAAAAATGACTCCATCTTCACACCTCTAAAGGGTACTAGCAGCGTCAAGGCTGAGACCACTTGATGAGAATGGGTGATTTTGGACCAAATTTTTTTCTAGAGCTTCTGGGGTTCTGAAACTGAAATATGTTGATCTCCACTCATTGTAGAGCAATCCTGTGGTGGTTTCACATCTCTATGTATTTTGTACACTCCGGGGCCAGATGTCCATTTCCCATTACAAATGAATGGGGTTGAAAGTTAGGGAAAATCCCATGTTAAGGTATTTGAAGTGGACAGAGTCATATCTCAGCTAAAATAGCTTTAAATGATGTGAAATTGATAGAGGCACCTAACATTGACCCACTAATGCAGAATCCAGTGTTTCGGGCTTCCATCTCTCCTCGCTGGCTACTTCCTTTCAGGGTCATCGTATCAATACGGTTCAAAGGCAAGTTGATTCAGGATGTCGCAGAGATCACGTGGTGCGATTTTGGAGTCAAAATTCATGGCAGAATTGAAAATATGGCCTTAATTGGTTAAAGGTCGACAAAAGGTCAACGTGTCCACCGGCCATGCCTTAACATTGACTCGAAGTGGAGAAAGGCTATATCTTCAAAAGGCCTTGTGCTAGGAAGCTGAAAATTGATCAGTAACACTCTTTCCCTGTTATGAACTATTGCTGCAAAAATGAAGAAGATCGGAATAAGTTTATTTTTTTCATCCATGTCAAAGAGGGGGAAACGGCCTTTTTCAGTCCGCCCTGCGGAGCACCATTCTCGGAATGAAAACCCTCATGAGTCGGCTGGAAGTCCTTTTTTTTTTTTATTTTTTTTTTTTTTACCTTTACCACACCCTCACAGCCACCTGTCTTAGCCTAACCACAGACCCTGTCATCGGCCCCGCGGACCACGCTTCGGGGCCCCCCCGGACGGACCTTTACCACAGGGGGAAACGGCCTATTTCAGTCCGCCCTGCGAAGCACCATTCTCGGATTGAAAACCCTCATGAGTCGGCTGGAAGTCCTTTTTTTTTTTTTTTTTTTACCTTTACCACACCCTCACAGCCACCTGTCTTAGCCTAACCACAGACCCTGTCATCGGCCCCGCGGACCACGCTTCGGGGCCCCCGCGGACGGACCTTTACCACAGGGGGAAACGGCCGATTTCAGTCCGCCCTGCGAAGCACCATTCTCGGATTGAAAACCCTCATGAGTCGGCTGGAAGTCCTTTTTTTTTTTTTTTTTTTTTTTTTTACCTTTACCACACCCTCACAGCCACCTGTCTTAGCCTAACCACATAGCCTCCCTCACCCCTATTCTATAGCCCCCATGTCCCCATACCTACGTTTTAACCCAAACCTAACCCATCCTCACCACCCACCCAGGCTTCGGGCCTCCGGGGACCGAGGGTCATGCCTTACCCACCCAGCTATGAACAATCGCTGCAAAAATGAAGAAGATCGGACAAAGTTTATTTCTTTCATACTGCAGGTTTAAAAAGGACACTCTATCGTTTTTTACAGCCAGGAAAAAGGTCCACATCCTGGGCACTAAATATGGCTGAGGTCCATGAAGTGGACACTAGTTCCATGAAATGGACAAATGTTCAGCCAGAAAAAAGGTCCACATCCTGGGCACAAAAACTGGCTGAGGTCCATGAAGTGGACACTAGTTCCATGAAATGGACAAATGTTCAGCCAGAAAAAAGGTCCACATCCTGGGCACAAAAACTGGCTGAGGTCCATGAAGTGGACACTAGTTCCATGAAATGGACAAATGTTCAGCCAGAAAAAAGGTCCACATCCTGGTCACAAACACTAGAGTTTTACTCGGAGGTCGATCCCCAGTTCCAAACCTCGTCCACCGGCTGGTCCCGTCGACCCACTCTTAAGCACCCCCCCTGGGCTACTCACCTATCACCGCCGGGGCCGGAGTTTCGTGCCCCTGGTAATCTTTTTCACTTTGTGCCCCTGGTAGTATTTTCCACTGGCTGATTCCCTGAAGTGGACACAATGTCCACCACATGGTCGAGGTATTGCCATTGGACAGCGTCCACTCTGCATACCCGAGGCCCTGCAGTAAGGTATGTAGAGTGGACATGACTTGTCCACTTCACATACCTTACCGCAGGGTCCCGGGTATGTGAAGTGGACGCTGTCCAATGGCAATACCCATCGATTAAGGACGGGAGTGTCCAATGGCAATACCTTAACATTGACCTTTGCAGTGTTTATATTTCCAAAACCATTGATTTTCTAAAGCTGACATTTTGGGACATTCATTCCTGCGGGCAGAGCTTCTCGTGTGCCAAGTTTGAAGTAAATCAGAGAAATTTGATAAAATGACTAAAAACCCTCCGAAGGCCAGAAATCTAATTCCAAGTTGCTACGATCGGGCGAGGTATTGCCATTGGACACTCCCATCCGTAATCGATGGGTATTGCCATTGGACACTCCCATCCTTAATCGATGGGTATTGCCATCGGACACTCCCGTCCTTAATCGCTCGGGTAATCGCTCGGGTATTGCCATTGGACACTCCCATCCTTAATAGCTCGGGTATTGCCATTGGACACTCCCATCCTTGATCGATGGGTATCGCTGGATACTGGCTGAGTCCATGAAGTGGACGCTAGTTCCATGAAGTGGACAAAGGTTCAGCCAGAAAAAAGGTCCAAATCGTGGGCACTAAAACTGGCTAAGTACATGAAGTGGACGCTAGTTCCATGAAGTGGACAACGGTTCAGCCAGAAAAAAGGTCCACATCGTGGGCACTAAAACTGGCTGAGTCCATGAAGTGGACGCTAGTTACATGAAGTGGACGAAGGATCAGCCAGAAAAAAAGGTCCACATCGTGGACACTGATACTGGCTGATTCCCTGAAGTGGACACAATGTCCACCTTGTGGTCGAGGTATTGCCATTGGACAGCGTCCACTCCGCATACCTGAAGCCCTGTGGTAAAGTATGTGAAGTGGACAGTAGCTATATCTCCACAGTGCCTTGTGCTAGGAAGCTGAAATTGACAGGGCAGGTTGCTGGAGCCCCAGGGACCAACATATCCAAAGTTCAGCTCCCCAACCATAAGCACCGTGGAGATATAGCCTCTTTTTTGAAGTGGACACTTTGTCCATTTCAAATTCACTTGCATTCAAAAAATATGGGTTTTAGTTTAGGCTGCTGCACGGGCTCCTGAGCAGCTACAGAGCTCAAATTTGCAGCAAATACTCTTTGTTGGGAGGACAAACAGTCCTAAAATGTGGAAGCTCTTGGTGCCTTAGAAAGAAGGTTATTGCTCACCCAATATTTCCACCAAAATCTTCAAATTTCTTATGGCTATAAATCTGGCACCAGATGACCTAGAGGCCCCAAATGTGGAGCAGCGATAGTTCTAGCGGTCAAGATTAAGCACCTAAAATTTGGTGGTTCTAAGTGCTCTGCAAAAAAATGACTCCATCTTCACACCTCTAAAGGGTACTAGCAGCGTCAAGGCTGAGACCACTTGATGAGAATGGGTGATTTTGGACCAAATTTTTTTCTAGAGCTTCTGGGGTTCTGAAACTGAAATATGTTGATCTCCACTCATTGTAGAGCAATCCTGTGGTGGTTTCACATCTCTATGTATTTTGTACACTCCGGGGCCAGATGTCCATTTCCCATTACAAATGAATGGGGGTTGAAAGTTAGGGAAAATCCCATGTTAAGGTATTTGAAGTGGACAGAGTCATATCTCAGCTAAAATAGCTTTAAATGATGTGAAATTGATAGAGGCACCTAACATTGACCCACTAATGCAGAATCCAGTGTTTCGGGCTTCCATCTCTCCTCGCTGGCTACTTCCTTTCAGGGTCATCGTATCAATACGGTTCAAAGGCAAGTTGATTCAGGATGTCGCAGAGATCACGTGGTGCGATTTTGGAGTCAAAATTCATGGCAGAATTGAAAATATGGCCTTAATTGGTTAAAGGTCGACAAAAGGTCAACGTGTCCACCGGCCATGCCTTAACATTGACTCGAAGTGGAGAAAGGCTATATCTTCAAAAGGCCTTGTGCTAGGAAGCTGAAAATTGATCAGTAACACTCTTTCCCTGTTATGAACTATTGCTGCAAAAATGAAGAAGATCGGAATAAGTTTATTTTTTTCATCCATGTCAAAGAGGGGGAAACGGCCTTTTTCAGTCCGCCCTGCGAAGCACCATTCTCGGACTGAAAACCCTCATGAGTCGGCTGGAAGTCCTTTTTTTTTTTTTATTTTTTTTTTTTTACCTTTACCACACCCTCACAGCCACCTGTCTTAGCCTAACCACAGACCCTGTCATCGGCCCCGCGGACCACGCTTCGGGCCCCCGCGGACGGACCTTTACCACAGGGGGAAACGGCCGATTTCAGTCCGCCCTGCGAAGCACCATTCTCGGATTGAAAACCCTCATGAGTCGGCTGGAAGTCCTTTTTTTTTTCTTTTTTTTTTTTACCTTTACCACACCCTCACAGCCACCTGTCTTAGCCTAACCACAGACCCTGTCATCGGCCCCGCGGACCACGCTTCGGGGCCCCCGCGGACGGACCTTTACCACAGGGGGAAACGGCCGATTTCAGTCCGCCCTGCGAAGCACCATTCTCGGATTGAAAACCCTCATGAGTCGGCTGGAAGTCCTTTTTTTTTTTTTTTTTTTTTTTTTTACCTTTACCACACCCTCACAGCCACCTGTCTTAGCCTAACCACAGACCCCCTCACCCCCTAGCCCCCTTCCCCCCCGGACGGCCTTTAAACCCAAACCGATTTCATCCTCCCTGCGAAGCACATTCTCGGATTGAAAACCCTCATGATCGGCTGGAAGTCCCTTTTTTTTTTAAATTTTACCTTTACCAACCTCACTGCCACTGTCTTAGCCACCAAAGGCCCCCACCCTTTCTAAGCCCCCGGCCATACCTAGTAACCCAATACCGTCCGAGCCCACCGTTGGCCCGGACGGGGCATGCTCCAAGTTGCAATCCTGCAAAAATAAAAGCACGTTTATTTCCATACCATTTAAAAAAGGCCCCATGTTTTTACCCAAAAAACCAACCTCAAAAAGGCTGGGCCTGGGGACACAGTTCCAAAATGGACAATGCGCCCAAAAAAAGGTCCCACA
>CAKAOJ020002010.1:0-21618 GCA_916701645.2 Sebastolobus alascanus
GCTAGCAGGCACGCTAACCGGCCTGCAGCTAATGCTATCTGGAGTGCCCATGACATCTAAGCTAAAGCTAGACGCGACAAGCTGTTCTAAATCACGGACACGTCTCTCTAGCAGAGACATCCTATCTGAACACCCCGCGCAAACCATGGTTATCACGTTAGTATGAAATTAAGGAATTAACAGGAAAGCAGAATATGGTTAGCTGTGAGTAAGCTAAGCAGGTATGCTACGCTAACAGATAATAATATGAACAGCAGCAGCTGTCGTTACCGCTACTGCTAGACGTTTCACAACAAATAACAATCTAGAAAAAAAAAAAAATTTCACAAAAAAAAAGTCAAAGTATAGTATGTTGAAAAATGTAAAAATAAAAAAGTCATCGTATAGTATGTTGAAAAAAGTAAAAAAAAAAGTCATATAGTATGTCGAATAATTTCATGAAAAAAAGTTATAGTATAGTATGTTGAAAAATTTCACAAATAAAAGTCGCACTATAGTATGTCGAATTTTTTTTTTTTTAAAAAGTCATAGTATAGTTTGTCGAAAAAAGTAAAAAAAAAAGTCATAGTATAGTATGACGAAAAAAAAAGTCTTAAAAAAAAGTCATAGTATAGTATGTCAAAAAACCGCCTAAAAAAAGTCGTAGTACAGTTTGTCGGAAAAAAAAGTCACAAAAAAAAGGCATAGTATAGTTTGTTAAAAAAATTTCCTATAAAAAGTAATAATTTGTCGAAAAAAGTCATAAAAAAAAGTCATAGTATAGTATGTAAAAAAAAAGTAATAAAAAAAGTCAACTTTCATGAAAAAAAGTCATAGTATATAGTATGTCGAAAAAAGTAAAAAAAAAAAGTCAGTTATAGTCGACGGACCGATATGGCGAGTGGTGACTACAACAGCACCCGTATTACGTGGACAGGCTGATGATTCTTCGAATTTAATAAGAAAATGATCCGACATCACCGATGTGACGGGAGAGACAGTCACGGCAGTTACATCTATTCCACGAGACAGTATCAGATCGAGGGTGTTACCACTGGAATGAGTGGGTTCATGTACAGACTGAATGATACCAAAAGTATGGAGGAGGGCCAAAAAGGCCTTACATAGAGGATCATCAGCCTTATTCAGGTGAATATTGAAATCACCAATAATTACAATCTCATCAGAATGAGTGATAATGTCTGAGAGAAATTCTCAGAATTCTTCTAAAAACTGTGAATAAGGGCCAGGCGGTCTGTAAAGTACCACAAGATGGAGCCTGCTGCCCCGGACACGGCAATTCATGGTTAATGGGGATGATTTTAATACAAGAGACTCAAATGAGTTAAATTATGATCAAGTTTGGAGGTTAAACTAAAAAGGGATTTGTAGACTAAGGCAGCACCTCCACCTTGTTTAGTAGCCCTGGCAACATGGGCATAAGTGAAGTTTGGTGGGGAAGCTTCATTTAATGGTAAGAAAACATTTGGTTTCAGCCACGTTTCACATAGCCCAATCATATCCAGGTCATGTTGAAGAATCAGATCATTTATCAGTAGGGCTTTGGTAGACAGCGATCTGATATTTAGAAAACCAAATTTGAGGGTTGTTTTAGAGCTGCAGCTTTCATTGATAGCGTTGGCATCAGATGAGCTAGTGATTTTAATAAGATTTCTTGTGACATTAGTTTGAGGGATTAGTGGCCTGCGTACGCGACGGCGCGGTGATACAACTAGGTTTTTATTAGGTCTTGTGTTTTGTGAAACTGGATCAGGTGCTTCATGAGACAGCTCACAACCACCAGTGGTCGGGATGATTAACAGGTTTTTGTGGTTCACATATTTCTTTGGTAGAGGAAGTTTGTGAGTACGCGGTCGGGGGAAGGAGACAGTCTCAATGTTGTAAACTAAGCTATCAGTCTGGTAATCTATACTATCTAGGTTTCCCTGTCTGGATAAATTAAGTAAGCTAATAGACTCCAAAACCGCACTAGCTATAGACCTAGCAGGCTCTCTAATCACCTGCGACCTGCCGAGCGCTGAAACACTAGTGTCAAACTCGCCGTAAGCACCTGTCTATATTCCTCGACAAAAGAGCAGCGCCTGCTCCAGTAGGATGCAGGCCGTCCGCTCTCAGCAGCTCGGGGCGGCCCCAGAAGGAAGGCCAGTTATCTACAAAACCTAAACCTGCTCCCTACAGTAGCACGCCAGCCAGCGGTTCATAGCTGAAAGTCTGCTATACATCTCATCATTCCCCCGCACAGGCAAGGGACCAGAGACAACTACTCGATGCCGACCCATCTTTCTAGCGCAGTTCAGCATACTAACTACACTAGCTTTTGTTAACTCTGACTGCCTCAGCCTAGCATTATTGGTGCCGACATGAATAGCAATGTTCCTGTAGCTAGTGATGTGCTGTGCCTTCGTCCCCTGCTTCTCCCTGTGTGATGCCAGCACCCTCAGGTTAGCTTCAATGTCGGAAACTCTGGCCCCGGGTAGACAGTACACATCGGCTGGTGTGGCTAATCAAATATTGCGGGTGATGGAATCCCCTATCACTAGCGTGCGTTGCCCGTCCCTGTCATCAGGAGTGGAGGAGACGCGCGGACCCGAAGGATTACGAACAAGAGCAGAAAACCGGTTTGCAGTCGGGAGAGGTGACTGCAGACCGGGCAGCACAGTCGGCTGCGAGCTCCGGCGATTCCTCCTACACCGTCTGACAGTGACAAACTCAGCTAATGCTATCTGGAGTGCCCGTGACATCTAAGCTAAAGCTAGACGCGACAAGCTGTTCTAAATCATGGACAAGTCTCTCTAGCAGAGACATCCTATCTGAACGACCCGCGCAAACCATGGTTATCACGTTAGTATGAAATTAAGGAAATAACAGGGAAGCAGAATATGTTTAGCTGTGAGTAAGCTAAGCAGGTATGCTACGCTAAAGGATAATAATAAGAACAGCAGCAGCTGTCGTTACCGCTACTGTTAGACGTTTCACAAAAAATAACAATCTAGAAAAAAAAAAAAATTCACAAAAAAAAAGTCAAAGTATAGTATGTTGAAAAATGTAAAAAAAAAAAAGTCATTATATAGTATGTTGAATAATTTCATGAAAAAAAGTTATAGTATAGTATGTTGAAAAATTTCACAAATAAAAGTCGCATAGTATGTCGAATTTTTTTTTTTTTAAAAAAAGTCATAGTATAGTTTGTCGAAAAAAGTAAAAAAAAAAGTCATAGTATAGTATGATGAAAAAAAGAGTCTTAGAAAAAAGTCATAGTATAGTATGTCAAAAAAACGCCAAAAAAAAGTCGTAGTATAGTATGTCAAAAAAACGCCTAAAAAAAGTCGTAGTATAGTTTGTCGGAAAAAAAAGTCACAAAAAAAAGTCATAGTATAGTTTGTCAAAAAAATGTCCTATAAAAAGTCATAATTTGTCGAAAAAAGTAATAAAAAAAGTCACAGTAAAGTATGTAAAAAAAAAGTAATAAAAAAAAGTCAACTTTCATGAAAAAAAGTCATAGTATATCGTATGTCGAAAAAAGTAAAAAAAAAAGTAATAGTATAGTATGTCGAAAGAAGTAAAAAAAAAAAGTCTTAGTATAGTATGTTGAAAAATTGTATGAAAAGAAAAGTCATAGTATAGTATGACGAAAAAAGTAAAAAAAAGTCATTATATAGTATGTTGAATAATTTCATGAAAAAAAGTTAAAGTATAGTATGTTGAAAAATTTTATGAAAAAAGTCATAGTATAGTATGTCGTAAAAAAATACAAAGTCATAGTATGTTGAAAAAGTCCTAAAAAAAGTCATAGTATAGTATGTCGAAAAATTTCACAAAAAAAGTCGTAGTATAGTATGTTGAAAAAAGTAAAAAAAAAAGTCATAGTATAGTATGTCGAAAAATTTCACAAAAAAAAGTCATAGTATAGTATGTCGTAAAAAGTAAAAAAAAAAGTCATAGTATAATATTTCGAAAAAAGTAAAAAAAAAAACAGTTATAGTATAATATTTCGAAAAAAGTAAAAAAAAAAAGTCATAGTATGTTGAAAAAGTCCTAAAAAAAGTCATAGTATAGTATGTAAAAAAAAAGTCATAAAAAAAGTGACAGTGTAGTATGTCGAAAAATTTCACCAAAAAAAGTCATAGTATAGTATGTCGAAAAATTTCAAAAAAAAAAGTCATAGTATAGTATGTCGTAAAAAGTAAAAAAAAAGTCATAGTATAATATTTCGAAAAAAGTAAAAAAAAAAACAGTTATAGTATAATATTTCGAAAAAAGTAAAAAAAGAAAAAGTCATAGTATGTTGAAAAAGTCCTAAAAAAAGTCATAGTATAGTATGTAAAAAAAAAGTCATAAAAAAAGTGACAGTGTAGTATGTCGAAAAATTTCACAAAAAAAAGTCATAGTATAGTATGTCGAAAAATTTAAAAAAAAAAAGTCATAGTATAGTATGTCGTTAAAAGTAAAAAAAAAAAGTCATAATATAATATTTCGAAAAAAGTAAAAAAAAAAGTCATAGTATGTTGAAAAAGTCCTAAAAAAAGTCATAATATAGTATGTAAAAAAAGTCATAAAAAAAGTGATAGTATAGTATGTCGAAAAATTTCACAAAAAAAAGTCATAGTATAGTATGTCGAAAAATTTAAAAAAAAAAGTCATAGTATAGTATGTCGTAAAAAGTAAAAAAAAAAAAGTCGGTATAATATTTCGAAGAAAGTAGAAAAAAAAAAAAAGTCATAGTATGTTGAAATAGTCCTAAAAAAAGTCATAGTATAGTATGTTGAAAAAAGTAAAAAAAAAAAGTCATAGTATCGTATGTCGAAAATGTTATGAAAAAAAAACTCATAATATAGTATATCGAAAATGTTATGAAAAAAGTCATAGTATAGTATGTCGAAAATTTTATGAAAAAAGTCATAGTATAGTATGTCGTAAAAAGTAAAAAAGTCATAGTATGTTGAAAAAGTCCTAAAAAAAAGTCATAGTATAGTGTGTCGAAAAATATAAAAAAAAAAGTCATAGTATAGTATGTCGAAAAATTTCACAGAAAAAATGTCGTAATATAGTATGTCGTAAAAAGTAAAAAAAAAAAAGTCTTTATATAATATTTCGAAAAAAGTAAAAAAAAAATTCATAGTATGTTGAAAAAGTCCTAAAAAAAGTCATAGTATAGTATGTCGAAAATGTTATGAAAAAAACCCTCGTAATATAGTATATCGAAAATGTTTTGAAAAAAGTCATAGTATAGTATGTCGTAAAATGAAAAAAAAGTCATAGTATAGTATTTCGAAAAAAGTAAAAAAAAAAAAAAGTCATAGTATGTTGAAAAAGTCCTAAAAAAAGTCATAGAATAGTGTGTCGAAAAATGTAAAAAAAAGTCATAGTATAGTATGTCGAAAAATTTCACAAAAAAAAGTCGTAGTATAGTATGTTGAAAAAAGTAAAAAAAAAAGTCATAGTATAGTATGTCGAAAAATTTCACAAAAAAAAGTCACAGTATAGTATGTCGTTAAAAGTAAAAAAAAAAAGTCATAATATAATATTTCGAAAAAAGTAAAAAAAAAAAGTTATAGTATAATATTTCGAAAAAAGTAAAAAAAAAAAAAGTCATAGTATGTTGAAAAAGTCCTAAAAAAAGTCATAGTATAGTATGTAAAAAAAAAGTCATAAAAAAAGTGACAGGGTAGTATGTCGAAAAATTTCACAAAAAAAAGTCATAGTATAGTATGTCGAAAAATTTAAAAAAAAAAAGTCATAGTATAGTATGTCGTAAAAAGTAAAAAAAAAAAAGTTATAGTATAATATTTCGAAAAAAGTAAAAAAAAAAAAAAGTCATAGTATGTTGAAAAAGTCCTAAAAAAAGTCATAGTATAGTGTGTTGAAAAATGTAAAAAAAAGAAAGTCATAGTATAGTACGTCGCAAAATTTCACAAAAATGTCATAGTATAGTATGTTGAAAAAATTAAAAAAAAAAGTCATAGTATAGTATGTCGAAAAATTTCACAAAAAAAAGTCATAGTATAGTATGTCGTAAAAAGTAAAAAAAAAGTCATAGTATAGTATTTCGAGAAAAGTAAAAAAAAAAAAAGTCATAGTATAGTATGTCGCAAAATTTCACAAAAAAGTCATAGTATAGTATGTTAAAAAAAGTAAAAAAAAAAAAGTCATAGTATAGTATGTCGAAAATGTTATGAAAAAAAAACTCATAATATAGTGTATCGAAAATGTTATGAAAAAAGTCATAGTATAGTATGTTGAAAATTTTATGAAAAAAGTCATAGTATAGTATGTTGAAAAAGTCCTAAAAAAAGTCATAGAATAGTGTGTCGAAAAATGTAAAAAAAAGTCATAGTATAGTATGTCGAAAAATTTCACAAAAAAAAGTCGTAGTATAGTATGTTGAAAAAAGTAAAAAAAAAAGTCATAGTATAGTATGTCGAAAAATTTCACAAAAAAAAGTCACAGTATAGTATGTCGTTAAAAGTAAAAAAAAAAAGTCATAATATAATATTTCGAAAAAAGTAAAACAAAAAAGTCACAGTATGTTGAAAAAGTCCTAAAAAAAGTCATAGTATAGTGTGTCGAAAAATGTAAAAAAAAAAGTGATAGTATAGTATGTCGAAAAATTTCACAAAAAAGTCATAGTATAGTATGTTGAAAAAAGTTAAAAAAAAAAGTCATAGTATCGTATGTCGAAAATGTTATGAAAAAAACCCTCATAATATAGTATATCGAAAATGTTATGAAAAAAGTCATAGTATAGTATGTCATAAAAAGAAAAAAAAAGTCATAGTACATTATTTCGAAAAAAGTAAAAAAAAAAAGTCATAGTATAGTATGTCGAAAAATTTCACAAAAAAAAGTCACAGTATAGAATGTCGAAAATGTTATGAAAAAAAAACTCATAATATAGTATATCGAAAATGTTATGAAAAAAGTCATAGTATAATATGTCAAAAAAAGAAAAAAAAAAGTCATAGTGTATTATTTCGAAAAAAGTAAAAAAAAAAAAGTCATAGTATGTTGAAAAAGTCCTAAAAAAAAAGTCATAGAATAGTGTCGAAAAATTAAAAAAAAAGTCATAGTATAGTATGTTGAAAAATTTCACAAAAAAAGTCATGGCATATTATGTTGAAAAAAGTTAAAAAAAAAAGTCATAGTATAGTATGTCGAAAATTTTATGAAAAAAGTCATAGTATAGTATTTCGAAAAATGTAAAAAAAAAAGTCATAAAAAAAGTCATAGTATATTATGTCGAAAAATTTCACAAAAAAAAGTCAGTATAGTATGTCGAAAAATTTCACAAAAAAAAGTCGTAGTATAGTATATTGAAAAAAGTAAAAAAAAAAAGTCATAGTATAGTATGTCGAAAAATTTCACAAAAAAAAGTCATAGTATAGTATGTCGTTAAAAGTAAAAAAAAAAGTCATAATATAATATTTCGAAAAAAGTAAAACAAAAAAGTCACAGTATGTTGAAAAAGTCCTAAAAAAAGTCATAGTATAGTGTGTCGAAAAATGTAAAAAAAAAAAAAGTGATAGTATAGTATTTCGAAAAAAGTAAAAAAAAAAAGTCGTAGTATAGTATGTTGAAAAAAGTAAAAAAAAAAGTCATAGTATAGTATGTCGAAAAATTTCACAAAAAAAAAGTCATAGTATAGTATGTCGTTAAAAGTAAAAAAAAAAGTCATAATATAATATTTCGAAAAAAGTAAAAAAAAAATTCATAGTATCCTGAAAAAGTCCTAAAAAAAGTCATAGTATAGTGTGTCCAAAAATGTAAAAAAAAAAGTCATAGTATAGTATGTTGAAAAATTTCACAAAAAAAGTCATAGTATATTATGTTGAAAAAAGTAAAAAAAGAAAGTCATAGTATAGTATGTCGAAAATGTAAAAAAAAAAAGTCATGGTATAGTATGTCGAAAATTTTAAGAAAAAAGTCATAGTATAGTATGTCGAAAAAATTAAAAAAAAAAAATTAGTATAGTATGTCGAGAAAAGTAAAAAAAAAAAAGTGATAGTATAGTATGTCGAAAAATATAAAAAAAGAAAAAGTCATAGTATGTTGAAAAAGTCCTAAAAAAAGTCATAGTATAGTATGTCGAAAAATGTAAAAAAAAAAAGTCATAGTATGGTATGTCGAAAAATTTCACAAAAAAAAGTCATAGTATAGTATGTTGTAAAAAGTAAAAAAAAAGTCATAATATAATATTTCGAAAAAAGTAAAAAAAAAATTCATAGTATGTTGAATAAGTCCTAAAAAAAGTCATAGTACAGTATGTTGAAAAAAGTAAAAATAAAAAGTCATAGTATAATATGTCGAAATTGTTATGAAAAAAACCCTCATAATATAGTATATCGAAAATGTTATGAAAAAAGTCATAGTATAGTATGTCGTAAAAAGAAAAAAAAAGTCAAAGTATAGTATTTCGAAAAAAGTAAAAAAAAAAAATTAGTATAGTATGCCGAAAAATGTAAAAAAAGAAAGTCATAGTATGTTGAAAAAGTCCTTAAAAAAGTCATAGTATAGTATGTCGAAAAATTTCACAAAAAAAGTCATAGTATAGTATGTTGAAAAAAGTAAAAAAAAAAGTCATAGTATAGTATGTCGAAAATGTTATGAAAAAAAAACTCATAATATAGTATATCGAAAATGTTATGAAAAAAGTAATAGTATAGTATGTCAAAAAAAGAAAAACAAAAAAAGTCATAATATAATATTTCAGAAAGGTAAAAAAAAAATTCAAAGTATCCTGAAAAAGTCCTAAAAAAAGTCATAGTATAGTGTGTCCAAAAATGTAAAAAAAAAAGTCATAGTATAGTATGTCGAAAAATATAAAAAAAAGAAAAAGTCATAGTATGTTGAAAAAGTCCTAAAAAAAGTCATAGTATCGTGTGTCGAAAAATGTAAAAAAAAAAGTGATAGTATAGTATGTCGAAAATTTTATGAAAAAAAAGTCATAGTATCGTATATCGAAAAAAGTAAAAAAGTCATAGTATCTCGAAAAAGTCCTAAAAAAAGTTACAGTATAGTGTGTCGAAAAATGTAAAAAAAAAAGTCATAGTATAGTATGTCGAAAAATATAAAAAAAGAAAAAGTCATAGTATGTTGAAAAAGTCCTAAAAAAAGTCATAGTATAGTATGTCGAAAAATTTCACAAAAAAAGTCATAGTATAGTATGTTGAAAAAAGTAAAAAAAAAAGTCATTGTATAGTATGTCGAAAATGTTATGAAAAAAAAACTCATAATATAGTATATCGAAAATGTTATGAAAAAAGTCATAGTATAGTATGTCAAAAAAAGAAAAACAAAAAAAGTCATAATATAATATTTCAGAAAAGTAAAAAAAAAATTCAAAGTACCCTGAAAAAGTCCTAAAAAAAGTCATAGTATAGTGTGTCCAAAAATGTAAAAAAAAAAGTCATAGTATATTATGTTGAAAAATTTCACAAAAAAAGTCATAGTATATTATGTTGAAAAAAGTAAAAAAAAAAAGTCATAGTATAGTATGTCGAAAATGTAAAAAAAAGGGTCATAGTATAGTATGTCGAAAATTTTATGAAAAAAGTCATAGTATAGTATGTCGAAAAAAGTAAAAAAAAAAAATTAGTATAGTATGTCGAGAAAAGTAAAAAAAAAAAAGTCATAGTATAGTATGTCGAAAAATATAAAAAAAAGAAAAAGTCATAGTATGTTGAAAAAGTCCTAAAAAAAGTCATAGTATCGTGTGTCGAAAAATGTAAAAAAAAAAGTGATAGTATAGTATGTCGAAATATTTCACAAAAAAAAGTCATAGTATAGTATGTCAAAAATTTTATGAAAAAAAACTCATAGTATAGTATATCGAAAAAAGTAAAAAAGTCATAGTATCTCGAAAAAGTCCTAAAAAAAGTTACAGTATAGTGTCGAAAAATGTAAAAAAAAAAAAGGTCATAGTATAGTATTTCGAAAAATTTCACAAAAAAGTCGTAGAATAGTATGTTGAAAAAAGTAAAAAAAAAAAAAGTCATAGTATAGAATGTCGAAAATGTTATGAAAAAAAACCTCATAATATAGTATATCGAAAATGTTATGAAAAAAGTCATAGTATAGTATGTCAAAAAAATAAAAAAAAATAATAGTATAGTATGTCGAAAAATGTAAAAAAAAAAGGCCTTGTATATATGTCGAAAAAAAGTCATAAAAAAAAAATCATAAAAAAAGTCATAGTACACTATGTCGAAAAATTTCACAAAAAAAAGTCATAGTATAGTATGTCGTTAAAAGTACAAAAAAAAGTCATAATATAATATTTCGAAAAAAGTAAAAAAAAAAAAGTCATAGTATGTTGAAAAAGTCCTAAAAAAAAAGTCATAGAATAGTGTCGAAAAATTAAAAAAAAAGTCATAGTATAGTATGTTGAAAAATTTCACAAAAAAAGTCATGGCATATTATGTTGAAAAAAGTTAAAAAAAAAAGTCATAGTATAGTATGTCGAAAATTTTATGAAAAAAGTCATAGTATAGTATTTCGAAAAATGTAAAAAAAAAAGTCATAAAAAAAGTCATAGTATATTATGTCGAAAAATTTCACAAAAAAAAGTCAGTATAGTATGTCGAAAAATTTCACAAAAAAAAGTCGTAGTATAGTATATTGAAAAAAGTAAAAAAAGAAGTCATAGTATAGTATGTCGAAAAATTTCACAAAAAAAAGTCATAGTATAGTATGTCGTTAAAAGTAAAAAAAAAAGTCATAATATAATATTTCGAAAAAAGTAAAACAAAAAAGTCACAGTATGTTGAAAAAGTCCTAAAAAAAGTCATAGTATAGTGTGTCGAAAAATGTAAAAAAAAAAAAAGTGATAGTATAGTATTTCGAAAAAAGTAAAAAAAACAAGTCGTAGTATAGTATGTTGAAAAAAGTAAAAAAAAAAGTCATAGTATGGTATGTCGAAAAATTTCACAAAAAAAAAGTCATAGTATAGTATGTCGTTAAAAGTAAAAAAAAAAAGTCATAATATAATATTTCGAAAAAAGTAAAAAAAAAATTCATAGTATCCTGAAAAAGTCCTAAAAAAAGTCATAGTATAGTGTGTCCAAAAATGTAAAAAAAAAAGTCATAGTATAGTATGTTGAAAAATTTCACAAAAAAAGTCATAGTATATTATGTTGAAAAAAGTAAAAAAAGAAAGTCATAGTATAGTATGTCGAAAATGTAAAAAAAAAAAGTCATGGTATAGTATGTCGAAAATTTTAAGAAAAAAGTCATAGTATAGTATGTCGAAAAAATTAAAAAAAAAAAATTAGTATAGTATGTCGAGAAAAGTAAAAAAAAAAAAGTGATAGTATAGTATGTCGAAAAATATAAAAAAAGAAAAAGTCATAGTATGTTGAAAAAGTCCTAAAAAAAGTCATAGTATAGTATGTCGAAAAATGTAAAAAAAAAAAGTCATAGTATGGTATGTCGAAAAATTTCACAAAAAAAAGTCATAGTATAGTATGTTGTAAAAAGTAAAAAAAAAAAGTCATAATATAATATTTCGAAAAAAGTAAAAAAAAAATTCATAGTATGTTGAATAAGTCCTAAAAAAAGTCATAGTACAGTATGTTGAAAAAAGTAAAAATAAAAAGTCATAGTATAATATGTCGAAATTGTTATGAAAAAAACCCTCATAATATAGTATATCGAAAATGTTATGAAAAAAGTCATAGTATAGTATGTCGTAAAAAGAAAAAAAAAGTCAAAGTATAGTATTTCGAAAAAAGTAAAAAAAAAAAATTAGTATAGTATGCCGAAAAATGTAAAAAAAGAAAGTCATAGTATGTTGAAAAAGTCCTTAAAAAAGTCATAGTATAGTATGTCGAAAAATTTCACAAAAAAAGTCATAGTATAGTATGTTGAAAAAAGTAAAAAAAAAGTCATAGTATAGTATGTCGAAAATGTTATGAAAAAAAAACTCATAATATAGTATATCGAAAATGTTATGAAAAAAGTAATAGTATAGTATGTCAAAAAAAGAAAAACAAAAAAAGTCATAATATAATATTTCAGAAAAGTAAAAAAAAAATTCAAAGTATCCTGAAAAAGTCCTAAAAAAAGTCGTAGTATAGTGTGTCCAAAAATGTAAAAAAAAAAGTCATAGTATAGTATGTCGAAAAATATAAAAAAAAGAAAAAGTCATAGTATGTTGAAAAAGTCCTAAAAAAAGTCATAGTATCGTGTGTCGAAAAATGTAAAAAAAAAAGTGATAGTATAGTATGTCGAAATATTTCACAAAAAAAAGTCATAGTATAGTATGTCGAAAATTTTATGAAAAAAAACTCATAGTATCGTATATCGAAAAAAGTAAAAAAGTCATAGTATCTCGAAAAAGTCCTAAAAAAAGTTACAGTATAGTGTGTCGAAAAATGTAAAAAAAAAAGTCATAGTATAGTATGTCGAAAAATATAAAAAAAGAAAAAGTCATAGTATGTTGAAAAAGTCCTAAAAAAAGTCATAGTATAGTATGTCGAAAAATTTCACAAAAAAAGTCATAGTATAGTATGTTGAAAAAAGTAAAAAAAAAAGTCATTGTATAGTATGTCGAAAATGTTATGAAAAAAAAACTCATAATATAGTATATCGAAAATGTTATGAAAAAAGTCATAGTATAGTATGTCAAAAAAAGAAAAACAAAAAAAGTCATAATATAATATTTCAGAAAAGTAAAAAAAAAATTCAAAGTACCCTGAAAAAGTCCTAAAAAAAGTCATAGTATAGTGTGTCCAAAAATGTAAAAAAAAAAGTCATAGTATATTATGTTGAAAAATTTCACAAAAAAAGTCATAGTATATTATGTTGAAAAAAGTAAAAAAACAAAGTCATAGTATAGTATGTCGAAAATGTAAAAAAAAGGGTCATAGTATAGTATGTCGAAAATTTTATGAAAAAGTCATAGTATAGTATGTCGAAAAAAGTAAAAAAAAAAAATTAGTATAGTATGTCGAGAAAAGTAAAAAAAAAAAAGTCATAGTATAGTATGTCGAAAAATATAAAAAAAAGAAAAAGTCATAGTATGTTGAAAAAGTCCTAAAAAAAGTCATAGTATCGTGTGTCGAAAAATGTAAAAAAAAAAGTGATAGTATAGTATGTCGAAATATTTCACAAAAAAAAGTCATAGTATAGTATGTCGAAAATTTTATGAAAAAAAACTCATAGTATAGTATATCGAAAAAAGTAAAAAAGTCATAGTATCTCGAAAAAGTCCTAAAAAAAGTTACAGTATAGTGTGTCGAAAAATGTAAAAAAAAAAAAGGTCATAGTATAGTATTTCGAAAAATTTCACAAAAAAGTCATAGTATAGTATGTTGAAAAAAGTAAAAAAAAAAAAAGTCATAGTATAGAATGTCGAAAATGTTATGAAAAAAAACCTCATAATATAGTATATCGAAAATGTTATGAAAAAAGTCATAGTATAGTATGTCAAAAAAAGAAAAAAAAAAGTAATAGTATAGTATGTCGAAAAATGTAAAAAAAAAAGGCCTTGTATATATGTCGAAAAAAAGTCATAAAAAAAAAATCATAAAAAAAGTCATAGTACACTATGTCGAAAAATTTCACAAAAAAAAGTCATAGTATAGTATGTCGTTAAAAGTACAAAAAAAAGTCATAATATAATATTTCGAAAAAAGTAAAAAAAAAAAGTCATAGTATAGTATGTCGAAAAATTTCACAAAAAAGTCATAGTATAGAATGTCGAAAATGTTATGAAAAAAAAGTCATAATATAGTATATCGAAAATGTTATGAAAAAAGTCATAGTATAGTATGTCGTAAAAAGAAAAAAAAAGTCAAAGTATAGTATTTCGAAAAAAGTAAAAAAAAAAAATTAGTATAGTATGCCGAAAAATGTAAAAAAAGAAAATGTCATAGTATGTTGAAAAAGTCCTTAAAAAAGTCATAGTATAGTATGTCGAAAAATTTCACAAAAAAAGTCATAGTATAGTATGTTGAAAAAAGTAAAAAAAAAAGTCATAGTATAGTATGTCGAAAATGTTATGAAAAAAGTCATAGTATAGTATGTCAAAAAAAGAAAAAAAATAGTCATAGTATAGTATTTACGAAAAAAGTTAAAAAAAAAAAGTCAGTATAGTATGTCGAAAAATTTCACAAAAAAAAGTTGTAGAATAGTATGTTGAAAAGAGTAAAAAGAAAAGTCATAGTATAGTATGTCGAAAAATTTCACAAAAAAAGTCGTAGTATAGTATGTTGAAAAAAGTAAAAAAAAAAGTCATAGTATAGTATGTCGAAAAATTTCACAAAAAAAAGTCGTAGTATAGTATGTCGTTAAAAGTAAAAAAAAAAAGTCATAATATAATATTTCGAAAAAAGTAAAAAAAAAAAGTCATAGTATAGTATGTCGAAAAATTTTACAAAAAAGTCATAGTATAGTATGTTGAAAAAAGTAAAAAAAAAAAAAGTCATAGCATAGTATGTTGAAAAAAGTAAAAATAAAAAGTCATAGTATAGTATGTCGAAAATGTTATGAAAAAAAAACTCATAATATAGTATATCGAAAATGTTATGAAAAAATTCATAGTATAGTATGTCAAAAAAAGAAAAAAAAAAGTCATAGTATAGTATTTCGAAAAAAGTAAAAAAAAAAAAGTCATAGTATAGTTTGTCGAAAATTTCACAAAAAAAAGTTACAGTATAGTATGTTGAAAAAAGTAAAACTAAAAAAAGTCATAGTATAGTATGTCGAAAAATGTAAAAAAAAAAGTGATAGTATAGTATGTCGAAATATTTCACAAAAAAAAGTCATAGTATAGTATGTCGAAAATTTCACAAAAAAAAGTCACAGTATAGTATGTTGAAAATAGTAAAAAAAAAGTCATAGTATAGTATGTCGAAAAATTTCACCAAAAAAAGTCATAGTATAGTGTGTCATAAAAAGTAAAAAAAAAAGTCATAGGATAATAATTCGAAAAAAGTAAAAAAAAAAAAAAAAGTCATAGTATGTTGAAAAAGTCCTAAAAAAAGTCATAGTATAGTGTGTCGAAAAATGTAAAAAAAAAAAGGTCATAGTATAGTATGTCGAAAATTTCACAAAAAAAAGTCACAGTATAGTATGTTGAAAATAGTAAAAAAAAAGTCATAGTATAGTATGTCGAAAAAAAGTCATACAAAAAGTCATAGTATAGTATGTAAAAAAAAGTCATAAAAAAGTCATAGTATAGTATGTCGAAATTTTATGAAAAAAAGTCATACTATAGTTTGTCAAAAAAATGTCCTATATAAAGTCATAGTTTATCGAAAAAAGTCATAAAAAAAGTCATAGTATAGTATGTAAAAGAAAAGTGATAAAAAAAAGGCATAGTATAGTGTGTCTAAAATTTTATGAAACAAAAAGTCATAGTATAGTATGTTGAAAAAAGTAAAGAAAAAAAGTCATAGTATAGTATGTCGAAAAATTTCACAAAAAAGTCATATTATAGTATGTCGAAAAAAGTCCTTAAAAAGTCATAGTATGTCAAAAAAAGTCATAAAAAAAAGTCATAGTATAGTATGTCGAAAAAAGTAAAAAAAAAAGTCATATAGTATGTCGAATAATTTCTTGAAATAAAGTTTTAGTATGGTATGTTGAAAAATTTCACAAAAAAATATGGCATTATAGTATGTCGAATTTCTTTTTTTTTAAAAAGTCATAGTATAGTTTGTCGAAAAAAGGCTTAAAAAAAAGTCATAGTATAGTATGTAAAAAAAAAGCCTAAAAAAAGTCGTAGTATAGTATGTCGGAAAAAAAAGTCAAAAAAAAAAGTCATAGTATAGTTTGACATAAAAATGTCCTATAAAAAGTCATAATTTGTCGAAAAAATTCATAAAAAAAGTCATAGTATAGTATGTCAAAAAAAAGTCATAAAAGAAGTCAGAGTATAGTATGTCAAAACTTATAAGAAAAAGACATAGTATAGTATGTCGAAAATTTTAGGTAAAAAGTCATAGTATAGTATGTCGAAAAAAGTAAAAAAAAAAATTAGTATCGTATGTCGAGAAAAGTAAAAAAAAAAAAGTCATAGTATAGTATGTCGAAAATGAAAAAAAAAAAAAGTTATAGTATGTTGAAAAAGTCCTAAAAAAAGTCATAGTTTAGTATGTAAAAAAAAAGTCATAAAAAAAGTCATAGTATAGTATTTCCAAAATTTTAATGAAAAAAAGTCATAGTATAGTATGATGAAAATTTTATGAAAAAAGTCATAGTATAGTATGTCGAAAAATTTCACAAAAAAGTCATAGTATAGTATGTTGAAAAAAGTAAAAAAAAATGTCATAGTATAGTATGTCAAAATTTCACAAAAAAAGTCATAGTATAGTATGTCGTAAAAAGTAAAAAAAAAAATCATAGTATGATATTTTGAAAAAAGTAAAAAAAAGAAGTCATAGTTTAGTATATCGAAAAATGTAAAAAAAAAAAAGTCATAGTATAGTATGTCGACAAATTTAAAAAAAAAAGTCATAGTATAGTATGTCGCAAATGTTATGAAAAAAAAACTCATAGTATAGTATGTCGAAAATTTTATGAAAACAAACTCATAGTATAGTATGTCAAAAAAAGTAAAAAAGTCATAGTATGTTGAAAAAGTCCTAAAAAAAGTCATAGTAGTGTGTCGAAAAATGTAAAAAAAAAAGTCATAGTATAGTATGTCGAAAAATTTCACAAAAAAGTCATAGCATAGTATGTTCAAAAAAAGTAAAAAAAAAAAATTGATAGTATAGTATGTCGAAAATTTTATGAAAAAAGTTATAGTATAGTATGTCGTAAAAAGTAAAAAAGTCATAGTATGTTGAAAAAGTCCTAAAAAAAGTCATAGTATAGTGTGTCGAAAAATGTAAAAAAAAAAGTGATAGTATAGTATGTCGAAATATTTCACAAAAAAAAGTCATAGTATAGTATGTCGCAAATGTTATGAAAAAAAAACTCATAGTATAGTATGTCAAAAATTTTATGAAAAAAAACTCATAGTATAGTATATCGAAAAAAGTAAAAAAGTCATAGTATCTCGAAAAAGTCCTAAAAAAAGTCATAGTATAGTGTGTCGAAAAATGTAAAAAAAATACAGGTCATAGTATAGTATGTCGAAAAATTTCACAAAAAAAAGTCACAGTATAGTATGTTGAAAAAAGTAAAAAAAAAAAGTCATAGTATAGTATGTCGAAAAATTTCACAAAAAAAAGTCATAGTATAGTGTGTCATAAAAAGTAAAAAAAAAAAGTCATAGGATAATATTTCGAAAAAAGTAAAAAAAAATGTCATAGTATAGTATGTCAAAATTTCACAAAAAAAAGTCTTAGTATAGTATGTCGTAAAAAGTAAAAAAAAAAATCATAGTATAATATTTTGAAAAAAGTAAAAAAAAAAAAAGTCATAGTATAGTGTGTCGAAAATGTGAAAAAAAAAAAGTCATAGCATCGTATGTCGAAAAATTTCACAAAAAAGTCATAATATAGTATGTTGAAAAATGTAAAAAAAAAAAAGTCATGGTATAGTATGTCGAAAATTTTATGAAAAAAGTCATAGTATAGTATGTCGTAAAAAGTAAAAAAGTCATAGTATGTTGAAAAAGTCCTAAAAAAAGTCATAGTATAGTGTGTCGAAAAATGTAAAAAAAAAAGTCATAGTATAGTATGTCGAAAAATTTCACAAAAAAGTCAAAGTATAGTATGTTGAAAAAATTAAAAAAAAAATGTCATAGTATAGTATGTCGAAAATTTTATGAAAAAAGTCATAGTATAGTGTGTCGTAAAAAGTAAAAAAGTCATAGTATGTTGAAAAAGTCCTAAAAAAAGTCATAGTATAGTTTGTCGAAAAAAGTAAAAAAAAAGTCATAGTATCGTATCTCAAAAAATTTTACAAAAAAGTCATAGTATAGTATGTTGAAAAAAGTGAAAAAAAAAAGTGATAGTATAGTATGTCGAAAATTTTATTAAAAAAGTCATAGTATATTGTGTTTTAAACAGTAAAAAAAAAAAGTCATAGGATAATAATTCAAAAAAAGTAAAAAAAAAAAAAAGTCATAGTATGTTGAAAAAGTCCTAAAAAAAGTCATAGTATAGTTTTTCGAAAAATGTAAAAAAAAAAAAGTCACAGTATGGTATGTCGAAAAATTTCACAAAAAAGTCATAGTATAGTATGTTGAAAAAATTTAAAAAAAATAAAAGTCATAGTATAGTATGTCGAAAATTTTATTAAAAAACTCATAGTATAGTATGTCGAAAAATGTAAAAAAAAAAGTCATAGTATAGTATGTTGAAAAAAGTAAAAAAAAAAAGTCATAGTATAGTATGTCGAAAATTTTATGAAAAAAGTCATAGTATAGTATGTCGAAAATTTTATGAAAAAAAACTCATAGTATAGTATGTCGAAAAAAGTAAAAAAGTCATAGTATCTCGAAAAAGTCCTAAAAAAAGTCATAGTATCTCGAAAAAGTCCTAAAAAAAGTCATAGTATAGTGTGTTGAAAAATGTAAAAAAAAAAAGGTCATAGTATAGTATGTCGAAAAATTTCACAAAAAAAAGTCGTAGTATAGTATGTCGTAAAAAGTAAAAAAAAAAATCAGTATAATATTTTGAAAAAAGTAAAAAAAAAAAAGTCATAGTATAGTATGTTGAAAAAAGTAAAAAAAAAAGTCATAGTATAGTATGTCGAAAAATTTCACAAAAAAAAGTCATAGTATAGTATGTCATAAAAAGTAAAAAAAAAAAGTCAAAGGATAATATTTCGAAAAAAGTAAAAAAAAAAAAAAGTCATAGTATGGTGAAAAAGTCCTAAAAAAAGTCATAGTATAGTGTGTCGAAAAATGTAAAAACAAAAAAAGTCATAGTATAGTGTGTCGAAAAATGTAAAAAAAAAGTCAGTCTAGTATGTTGAAAAAAGTTTTAAGAAAAAGTCATAGTATAGTATGTTGAAAAAAGTCCCAAAAAAAGTCATAGTATAGTATGTTGAAAAAAGTAAAAAAAAAAAGTCATAGTATAGTATGTCGAAAATTTTATGAAAAAAGTCATAGTATAGTGTGTCGTAAAAAGTAAAAAAGTCATAGTATGTTGAAAAAGTCCTAAAAAAAGTCATAGTATAGTGTGTCGAAAAATGTAAAAAAAAAAAGTCATAGTATAGTATGTCGAAAAATGTAAAAAAAAAAGTGATAGTATAGTATGTCGAAAAATTTCACAAAAAAAAGTCATAGTATAGTATGTCGCAAATGTTATGAAAAAAAAACTCAGAGTATAGTATGTCGAAAATTTTATGAAAAAAAACTTATAGTATAGTATATCGAAAAAAGTAAAAAAGTCATAGTATCTCGAAAAAGTCCTAAAAAAAGTCATAGTATCTCGAAAAAGTCCTAAAAAAAGTCATAGTATAGTGTGTCGAAAAATGTAAAAAAAAAAAGTCATAGTATAGTATGTCGAAAATTTTATGAAAAAAGTCATAGTATAGTGTGTCGAAAAATGTAAAAAGAAAAGTCATGGTATAGTGTGTCGAAAAATGTAAAAAAAAAAAGTGATATTATAGTATGTCGAAAATTTTATGAAAAAACTCATAGTATAGTATATCGAAAAAAAAAAAAAAGTCATAGTATGTTGAAAAAGTCCTAAAAAAAGTCATAGTATAGTTTGTCAAAAAATGTAAAAAAAAAAGTCATAGTATAGTATGTCGAAAAATTTCACAAAAAAGTCATAGTATAGTATGTTGAAAAAAGTAAAAAAAAAAAGTCATAGTATATTATGTCGAAAATTTTATGAAAAAAGTCATAGTATAGTATGTCGTAAAAAGTAAAAAAGTCATAGTATGTTGAAAAAGTCCTAAAAAAAGTCATAGTATAGTGTCGAAAAAAGTAAAAAAGTCATAGTATGTTGAAAAAGTCCTAAAAAAAGTCAGTATAGTTTGTCGAAAAATGTAAAAAAAAAAGTCATAGTATAGTATGTCGAAAAATTTCACAAAAAAGTCATAGTATAGTATGTTGAAAAAAGTAAAAAAAAAAAAGTCATAGTATATTATGTCGAAAATGTTATGAAAAAAGTCATAGTATAGTATGTCGTAAAAAGTAAAAAAGTCATAGTATGTTGAAAAAGTCTTAAAAAAAGTCATAGTATAGTGTGTCGAAAAATGTAAAAAAAAAAGTCATAGTATAGTATGTTGAAAAATTTCACAAAAAAGTCATAGTATAGTATGTTGAAAAAAGTAAAAAAAAAAAGTCATAGTATAGTATGTCGAAAATTTTATGAAAAAAGGCATAGTATAGTATGTCGAAAATTTTATGAAAAAAAACTCATAGTATAGTATGTCGAAAAAAGTAAAAAAGTCATAGTATCTCGAAAAAGTCCTAAAAAAAGTCATAGTATCTCGAAAAAGTCCTAAAAAAAGTCATAGTATAGTGTGTCGAAAAATGTAAAAAAAAAAAAGGTCATAGTATAGTATGTCGAAAAATTTCACAAAAAAAAGTCGAAGTATAGTATGTCGTAAAAAGTTAAAAAAAAAATCAAAGTATAATATTTTGAAAAAAGTAAAAAAAAAAAAAAGTCATAGTATAGTATGTTGAAAAAAGTAAAAAAAAAGTCATAGTATAGTATGTCGAAAAATTTCACAAAAAAAAGTCATAGTGTAGTATGTCATAAAAAGTAAAAAAAAAAAGTCATGGGATAATATTTCGAAAAAAGTAAAAAAAAAAAAAAGTCATAGTATGGTGAAAAAGTCCTAAAAAAAGTCATAGTATAGTGTGTCGAAAAATGTAAAAACAAAAAAGTCATAGTATAGTGTGTCGAAAAATGTAAAAAAAAAGTCAGTCTAGTATGTTGAAAAAAGTTTTAAGAAAAAGTCATAGTATAGTATGTTGAAAAAAGTCCCAAAAAAAGTCATAGTATAGTATGTTGAAAAAAGTAAAAAAAAAAAAGTCATAGTATAGTATGTCGAAAATTTTATGAAAAAAGTCATAGTATAGTATGTCGTAAAAAGTAAAAAAGTCATAGTATGTTGAAAAAGTCCTAAAAAAAGTCATAGTATAGTGTGTCCAAAAATGTAAAAAAAAAAAGTCATAGTATAGTATGTCGAAAAATGTAAAAAAAAAAGTGATAGTATAGTATGTCGAAAAATTTCACAAAAAAAAGTCATAGTATAGTATGTCGCAAATGTTATGAAAAAAAAACTCAGAGTATAGTATGTCGAAAATTTTATGAAAAAAAACTTATAGTATAGTATATCGAAAAAAGTAAAAAAGTCATAGTATCTCGAAAAAGTCCTAAAAAAAGTCATAGTATCTCGAAAAAGTCCTAAAAAAAGTCATAGTATAGTGTGTCGAAAAATGTAAAAAAAAAAAGTCATAGTATAGTATGTCGAAAAATTTCAAAAAAAAGTCATAGTATAGTATGTTGAAAAAAGTAAAAAAAAAAGTCATAGTATAGTATGTCGAAAATTTTATGAAAAAAGTCATAGTATAGTATGTCGTAAAAAGTAAAAAAGTCATAGTATGTTGAAAAAGTCCAAAAAAAAGTCATAGTATAGTGTGTCGAAAAATGTAAAAAAAAAAGTCATAGTATAGTGTGTCGAAAAATGTAAAAAAAAAAGTGATAGTATAGTATGTCGAAAAATTTCACAAAAAAAGTCATAGAAGTATTCGAAAATTTTGAA
>CAKAOJ020002011.1:0-21527 GCA_916701645.2 Sebastolobus alascanus
GGGAATTTTTTGGTTACTGTGTTTTGTGTGAGAGTGAGTGTTCTGTGTGTGTGGATCTTTGATTCTCCTATTTAGGTGCTCGCTCTCTGATTGGCTGGAGGTGTGGGTTCGGTCTGGGCTGTGTCGGCTGCTGATTGGTTCCTCCATCATCTCGGCAGTTTAAAATGCTCTGATGCCCAGCAGTCCAGTGACAGCTAACTGACAGCAGCTCATTCTGTCCTCGGCCTCCAAACCTTAGAGTAAACTTTGTATTTAACGTGTCTTTAGTAGCCTTGGTGCTATAGTGTTTTTCCTGTAAGATTGTATTGTATTTTTCCTTGTTTAAGAATAGCAAATTGCTGGTAGGGGTGAACTGCCATTTTCCTTTTATTAACCTTTTCTCCTGTTTATCTGCTGTATCCTAGGGAGCCAGAATAAGTAACTGTATTTTTGTTTGTTTGATTATTTTGTTGAAGGTTAGTCAGGGTATTTAAAAGATAGATTTTGTTTGTTGTTTTGGCCTTTGTTCACCTTGAGATATATTGTTTAATTGTATTGTTTGCTAAAACTTGAGTTAGTAATAAATGTTGTTACTATACTCAAACATCTAGTCCTGAGCTTGTGGTTTGGGGACCGGGGAGGGAATATCCTTTTTATATTTATGTTGCGCTCCGACCCCCCTAGACAGGGGCGTAACAGTTGTTCTTTGAGTTTTTTACATACTAAAAGTGAACCAGACAGAGGTAAGGCAATAATTAATTTAGAGATTATTGAGATTAGTATAGTATGTTGAAAAAAAGTCATAGTATAGCATGTTGAAAAATGTTGTAAAAAAAAGTCATAGTATATTATGTCTAAAAAAAGTCATAGTATAGTATGTCGAAAAAAGTCATAGTATAGCATGTCGAAACATTTTGAGAAAAAAAGTCATAGTATAGTATGTGGAAAAAAAGTCATAGAATACCATGTCGAAAAATTGTGAAAAAAAGTCATAGTATAGTATGTCGAAAAAAAGTCATAGTATATTAGGTCTAAAAATAAATTCATTGTATATTATGTCGAAAAAAAAGTCATAGTATAGCATGTCGAAACATTTTAAGAAAAAAAGTAATATTATAGTATGTCGAAAAATGTTGTAAAAAAAAGTCATAGTATAGTATGTCGAAAAACAGTCATAGTATAGTATGTCGAAAAAAGTCATAGTATAGCATGTCGAAACATTTTGAGAAAAAAAGTCATAGTATAGTATGTGGAAAAAAAGTCATAGAATACCATGTCGAAAAATTGTGAAAAAAAGTCATAGTATATTAGGTCTAAAAATAAAGTCATTGTATATTATGTCGAAAAAAAAGTCATAGTATAGCATGTCGAAACATTTTAAGAAAAAAAGTAATATTATAGTATGTCGAAAAATGTTGTAAAAAAAAGTCATAGTATAGTATGTCGAAAAAAAAGTCATAGTATAGTATGTCGAAAAAAGTCATAGTATAGCATGTCGAAACATTTTGAGAAAAAAAGTCATAGTATAGTATGTGGAAAAAAAGTCATAGAATACCATGTCGAAAAATTGTGAAAAAAAGTCATAGTATAGTATGTCGAAAAAAAGTCATAGTATATTAGGTCTAAAATAAAGTCATTGTATATTATGTCGAAAAAAAAGTCATAGTATAGCATGTCGAAACATTTTAAGAAAAAAAGTCATAGTATAGTATGTCGAAAAAAAAGTCATAGTATAGTATGTCGAAATAAAGTCAGAGTATAGTATGTTGAAAAAAAGTCACAGTATTATGTCGAAATATTTTGTTAAAAAAACTTCTAGTATAGTATGTCTTAAATAAAGTCATAGTATAGTATGTCGAAAAAAGTCATAGTATAGTATGTCGAAACATTTTGAGAAAAAAAGTTATAGTATAGAGTCAAAAAAAATATCACAGTATAGTATGTCAAAAAATAAAATCATAAAAAATGTCACAAAAAATCAAAAAAAATATCACAGTATAGTATGTCAAAAAAAATCATAAAAAATGTCACAGTATAGTATGTCACAAAAAAATCATAAAAAATGTCACAGTATAGTATGTCACAAAAAAATCATAAAAAATGTCACAGTATAGTATGTCACAAAAAAAATCATAAAAAAAGTCACAGTATAGTATGTCACAGAAAAAATCATAAAAAATGTCACAGTATAGTATGTCGAAAAAAGTCATAGTATAGCATGTCGAAAAATTGTGAAAAAAAGTCATAGTATAGTATGTGGAAAAAAAGTCATAGAATACCATGTCGAAAAATTGTGAAAAAAATTCATAGTATAGTATGTCGAAAAAAAGTCATAGTATATTAGGTCTAAAAATAAAGTCATTGTATATTATGTCGAAAAAAAAGTCATAGTATAGCATGTCGAAACATTTTAAGAAAAAAAGTAATATTATAGTATGTCGAAAAATGTTGTAAAAAAAAGTCATAGTATAGTATGTCGAAAAAAAAGTCATAGTATAGTATGTCGAAAAAAAGTCACAGTATAGTATGTCGAAAAAAGTCACAGTATTATATGTCGAAATATTTTGTTAAAAAAACTTCTAGTGTAGTATGTCTTAAATAAAGTCATAGTATAGCATGTCGAAACATTTTGAGAAAAAAAGTCATAGTATAGAGTCAAAAAAAATATCACAGTATAGTATGTCACAAAAAAATCATAAAAAAAGTCACAGTATAGTATGTCACAGAAAAAATCATAAAAAATGTCACAGTATAGTATGTCACAAAAACAATCATAAAAAATGGAATAGTATAGTATGCCATTAAAAATGCCATAAAAAGTCATGGTGTAGTATGTCACAAAAATTCATAAAAATGTCATTGTATTGTATGCCATAAAAAAAATCATAAAAAATGTCACAGTATAGTATGTCATGAAAATGCCATAAAAGTCATAGATAGTATAGTATGCCATACACTTTTTTTCCTTTTTTTTTTTTTACAATCATTACAGTGAATGTTTGAGTTTGACTGCTTTGTTAAAAATGGAAAAATAAATAAAAAGTTCCCGCCAAAGAAGTGTCATAAAAACGATAGATAGAAAAGGTGTAAGAAAAAATGTCAAACTATAGTATGTCACAAAACATTTAATTAAAAAAAATACATAGTATAGCATGCCATTAAAAACAGTCATAACAGGAGTGACGCAGAGATCGAAAAGTGGCAAATGGTGTGTGGCTGTGGTACAGAGTGGTATAAGCCGATCTCATTTGGGCGGTATGCTGCTGGTGTTCCTCCGCCATATACCGTTTCCTAACGGCCGGCGCCCATGGATGTATTAAAAGAACAATGTTGTACTTCAATTGTTTTTTAACCAGCTACCTGTCTTTTTCTACTTTTTCCTGCAGTACGTCCAGCAGTTTCCTTGACGACAAAGAAGAAGTTGGTCCTCCCGACCAGATGAGAAGGATGGCCGACCACAAGACGAGCTGGAGAGCGATGGTCACCTGTGATTTAGTCAACAAACTAAGTAAGTCCTTACTAAGACTACAAGACTAACAAAGGTGACATAAAGTGGTTATAAGCTAAAGTTAACATCATTTAACAGCCTACAGGTTTTATTTTGATATATATAAATCTGTGACGATACAAATCAAAGTTAATTTATTTAGAGATTATTGAGTGCAGGAGAAATGTTGAAGAACCTCATGTCTGTCAACCCAAAGGAGGAAGTGTAGTGATGACTTGTCTTTGATTTCATAGGGCAGTTGAGGGCTGTTCCTCTCTCTAGGTGACATGGTGGAGAGGAGGTCGTGGTGCTCAGGCTCCATCTGGAAGCTGCTTGACATCCTCCTGGATCCATCCCTCCATATATGTTCACATTATACGGATCATTTTTAGTCATATGGACTCTGTATGTCCATCCTGGAAGAGGAAGCCCTCCTCTGTTGCTCTTCCTGAGGTTTTTCCCTGTCAAAAAGGTTTTTTGGGAGTTTTTTCCTCATCACTATTTTCTACCACTTGACTGGTTTGGTGTTGATTTTAATAAAAGACAACATCAGACATCAACAATGATTATGTGTTATGTGACTTCCTTGACTTTCAGTGATGTTAGGTTACCATAACATTAAATAGTCAATCATTTGCAGGTGCCATGATATTTGTTTGATTATATCTGATTTAAGTTTCACCACAGTCCAAATGATTTTTACTGAGGCTAAAAACTCACAGCTTTAGTTTCTTCTCCACTTTAATTTGGAAAAACAACAACCAGAGAAATCATTGATAAAATAAAGTCTAATTTCTGATAATGTATTTAGATGATAATATATGAAAGGTATCATGTTTTTTTAAACTCATCTCTAGTAATATTAATATTTATAATAACATTTTTTAACAAAAGCCTGAAACAACTCCAAACCATATCTCACAACTATGATGATGATGAGGAGGAGGAGGAGGAGGAGGAGGAGGAGGAGGGTCCCCTTCCCATTTAATTTCTCATTTATCTCTGGGACTAAGATCAAGCACTTTCACATGTAGCCTTCAGATAGATTATACAAAACAATCTGCATTGGAAAGATTTCAGGATGGCTTTTGCGATTTAACATGTTTATTCAACAATGGTCTGTAATTTAAAAGGGCAAAGTGATTATGGATGTGGAGTTCACAACAATCAGTGCTCCTATTGAGAGAGTGAAGATCTGATCAATACCCTGACAAGCCAGTAGAGGTCACTGGCTGGTCGAACCAGTGCTGGTAGAAGAGGGATTAACACCAAGTAGGCATCGGTCAGGCCTTCTCAAATCAACTAGAGCATCATGCGCCCACCTTGTCATTATCTGTATAGAAAACACTTTTCATAAAGAGCAGGGACCAGGTGTAAAAATCTGTGATACATCTGCTAGAATATTTTGTTTTAACAGCCAGGAACACAATTTTAAATGTGGTAAGTAAACAATGTGAGAACATTTCCTTACTGTCGATCCTTACTGAGTGAGAGTGCAGCTCAGCTAACACTCCTCAAGGAGAGACACTGAATCCTGCTGCTTTTCTTTGGACTTTGATATTTTTACATTTTTGACCAAAGTCTATTACTTTTCTGAACACCCAACAACATTAAGGACATATGGCACATATTTTATGGACACTATGGAAGCTGTCTGAATACTATTATAAAATATATTTGTGAATCAACATTTGCCTTATTTAACATTTAGATTTAACAATTATATTTAGATTTAACATTTAGATTTAAATCGCTTGTAAGTAAATAAATAAATAAACCCAATCTACAATATTGCTATTGCAGATTATAAAGTAAAACTGCTTTTCTGCAAAAAACTCTTCTCTAAGAGGCAAAAATATACATTACCTTACATATTACGCATTACACAGCATCCCAAATCAATATACATCGCTAACCAAATATGAATATGGCCTATACAGCATCCGACATTCAAAGAGGAAGTGTGATTTTTAGATTTACATAAAGTACAAATGTCACAAATAAAGAAAAGAAATATATTCTTGTGTCAATAATAGGTACTCATGAAAAGAAAATAATGAGATTATGAAGAAAATGAACTAGGTACAGTTTATGAAATCACAGAAACGCACGTGCGTGCGTGCGTGCGTCAGTAAAAGTAATGGGAACGTAATGACGTAGGACCGAGGTACCAGTATATAACCGCTGTCAATCATTCCGTGTCCTCTTCTGCATCTGAGTTTGACACGAGTTGACATCAGACGCTATTCAAAACCTGAACGCTGGAAAGCTGAATTTCTGGAGAACGAGAAACATTTGTTGGAGAACGAACCTTGTGGATTACCGTGGACTAGTGGATAATACCATTAAATTACCGGAGAAGAAAACAACTGGAAAAATGGCTTCCAATCGGCCGAGGTCACCGATCCGTGAGGAGCAACTGCTGCTTGGAGCTGCCGGTGTGTCAGACAACGACCACGGAAGTAAGACAACTTCTACGTTTACGTTTTTCTTCCTCCAAAGTCATTAATTAATCTCTCTAAATCACTTGCAAGTGTTTTCAGGATAAAATGAGTATATTTTATAGAGTTTAAAGCTAAAGAATGAAGTGGGCCTTATTGGATAAAACACATTTGGTGAGAACAGCCACCTACACGACGTTTTCTCCGTGTAAAATAATGGTTTCATGTTGGGAATCTGTTGAATTTCCCGCCACATGTTCAGAATGTATTAATAATAATCATGTAGTGATTTGAAAACACTGTTTTTGCAAATTTGGCGTTGAAATGTTACCAAACAAAATGGCGACTGGCCTAATTTTCGAAAAATGCCAAAAGATGCCATTTTCTTGAGCACCATCACCATGGAGACAGTGAAATTATTAGGAGCTGACGTCAGCACGCGTCAGAGCGTGAAGGACGTAACGTTACAAGTGTAAACAAACATGGCGGCTTCCTCCAAGTGGAGAGTTGAATTTGCTTGATTTTAATTGTTTAAGCTTTCATTAAAATACATCCTTTTAAGTTCAAAGTTCATCGAATCTGTGAATTTATTTACTAGTATGAGTTTAAGCTGTTTCTGGGCCTGCAGCCAGAGCCTCGTCACAAGCTTGTATTTAACATGTTGGTCATTTATTAACATTGAACTGGTCTTTGTTTGTTTGTGTGCTATTTTCTTTATGAGGGAAACGAGAAGAAAGTGGTTGGTCATGAACATAGAAATAGAAATATTCATATTTTTACTTTTTATTCTTGTTATTCTTTTATGGTCATGAATCTTTATCACGGATGCATAAAGAGAACTGTATGTGTAGTAATGTTGCCGGCTGCATGTGTGTAATGTGCATAATGACACATGCAGTCCTACACTCCTCAAACTGGCTTTATCTCAGCATTATACACAGTTCAATGCAAACCATAGGAAGTAATGAAGACGGCAACATCTTCTAGGATAATAGAAACAATTCATACAGTGCCATGGAAAATAATCTCTGCCACTAAACTCCCTCAAAACCACCTGTTCATTCCAACGTCATCCAATTTTCCTTTTTTTGGGGGGGGGGTGGGGGACACTGCATAGTTGCAATCTAATTGGCTACAGTAGAGTTGTGACTCATTGTTTTGGCTGAATGTGATTGTCCTCCCGTGTCAACCAAAAGATACATTTTTAGAAAAAAAAACAGGAACAGGAATAAACAAGATTATTATGTGGAACTTTGTTATCCAAATATGGATAAAAGACAAATTCTTCACTCACTTTTGTCAGTAGAGTCATTACTGTAGACTGTGAATGTAACTACATCTGACTGAATACAACCGTTTTACTCCCTCAAGGCCTATGGTGTCCTAAAGCTTGTCAAATACATATTTTTTGTCTGTGGTGCACTGTACAGACTAGTGTTTATACCCACTGCTGCAGTGAGTTAGCCTTTTCACTGCTGTGTGTAAATAGTCCTTTGGATATCCTCTCATACGTAATCCAGCCAATGTGATTGGACTTTTATTTTGGGAGTCATCTTTTTCCACGTAGTTGCATTTCCCTGTAAAAGTGGATCTGAGTGCTAGAATCTGCATTTGTGCATAAAAGTACACGTCTGATAAGGAGCCTCTTATCTCCTCATTGAGCAATCAAAAAGCAATGTTCATGTGTATGTATATTTATACAATATTAATATGCATGTACATTCTTGTCCCCTCAGGTGGCTCCTCTCAGAGTTCAGACGGCGTCGCTGAACGTGCCGAGGTGCTCCCGCGGCCGATCCGACCCGACGACCTCCGCCTCTACATCGTCTCTGATGATGAGGATGAGGCGCCTGGTCCTCCGGTCCACCTCCATCCTCATTTTGGGATTCGGTTGCTGTTCCTCAGAGACTGATTGTGTTCAGCATTAGCAGCCTGTGGAGCAGCATCAGTAACATCTTGAAGATCAACTGAGAAGATTCTGTCTTTGTGGTCGTGGCAGCTTCTTCACAAACGTCACGGAGGGACGAAGCTCTCAAGAGTCATTCCCCTCAACTTGTGGCCTCAGCTCCTCCACAAAGAGGAGCGGTGATGAGAACTGCAAGCAAGTTACTGCTCTTATTATCACCTTTTTAATAATTCAATGATTATCTTACTCACTCTGTTTGTCTTTGAATTGTTCTACTTTTCACTGAAGCAGACAGAGGTAAGACAATAATAACTATATTAACAATTTTCTCCTGCACTTATTTTTATCAGTTACTTAATGATTTGGTTCTCTGTTGTTCTTTGATTTTGAGCTTCAATTTAGTAGATAGCTATATCTGATAAGGCATGGTAATAATTAATAACATTAACAAGTATTTTAACAAGTCTTCTACGTGTTAATGATCATTTATCATACTCACTGTGTTGTTCTTTGAGTTTTTTACATACTAAAAGTGAACCAGACAGAGGTAAGGCAATAATTAATTTAGAGATTATTGAGATTAGTATAGTATGTTGAAAAAAAGTCATAGTATAGCATGTTGAAAAATGTTGTAAAAAAAAGTCATAGTATATTATGTCTTAAAAAAATTCATAGTATAGTATGTCGAAAAAAGTCATAGTATAGCATGTCGAAACATGTTGAGAAAAAAAGTCATAGTATAGTATGTGGAAAAAAAATCATAGAATACCATGTCGAAAAATTGTGAAAAAAAGTCATAGTATAGTATGTTGAAAAAAAGTCATAGTATATTAGGTCTAAAAATAAAGTCATTGTATATTATGTCGAAAAAAAAGTCATAGTATAGCATGTCGAAACATTTTAAGACAAAAAGTAATATTATAGTATGTCGAAAAATGTTGTAAAAAAAAGTCATAGTATAGTATGTCGAAAAAAAAGTCATAGTATAGTATGTCGAAATAAAGTCAGAGTATAGTATGTTGAAAAAAAGTCACAGTATTATGTCGAAATATTTTGTTAAAAAAACTTCTAGTATAGTATGTCTTAAATAAAGTCATAGTATAGTATGTCGAAAAAAGTCATAGTATAGTATGTCGAAACATTTTGAGAAAAAAAGTTATATTAAAGAGTCAAAAAAAATATCACAGTATAGTATGTCACAAAAAAATCATAAAAAATGTCACAGTATAGTATGTCACAGAAAAAATCATAAAAAATGTCACAGTATAGTATGTCACAAAAACAATCATAAAAAATGGAATAGTATAGTATGCCATTAAAAATGCCATAAAAAGTCATGGTGTAGTATGTCACAAAAATTCATAAAAATGTCATTGTATTGTATGCCATAAAAAAAATCATAAAAAATGTCACAGTATAGTATGTCATGAAAATGCCATAAAAGTCATAGATAGTATAGTATGCCATACACTTTTTTTCCTTTTTTTTTTTTTACAATCATTACAGTGAATGTTTGAGTTTGACTTGTGGCGACCCCTGCTGTCGACTATAGGTTAGGGTTCCAGTGAACATACCATTAGGGCCTCCTGGGAACACCTGGGCCCGGTGCTCCCAGCCTATAAAGCTTTTGCGTCATGTCTCATTCTCTCTCTCTCTTTTCCCCACAGACACCATCGCAGGGCATGTGGCCGTCTTCTGTGATTCCTGGTTACTCTATTGTTGTTTTATACATTTTACAACATGCACACACCATTTACACTCTCCATGCACACCTTACACTACTGATACTACTGATGTTCACACTCCATGTATTTTGATCATTGTGTTCGGTATAATTTAAGCTACCTGTGTTAAATAAATTCATTGGTTTAAGCGTTACCACGGTGTATCTCTATATTTGTCATGGCTGTGAGAGCCAGGTCGTGACAAATTGGGGGCTCGTCCAGTCCGGGTTAATTTATGATTAATAATTAACTTGATTTTCGATATGGTCATTCATAAATTAGGTTGTTTTGTTTGATTTGTTTGCCACGCGGCTTTGATTACGCGCGGGTCGGCTGATTGCAGCCTGGTGTGCCTTTGTTCCCACCGAGTTGGGCATTGTTTGGCATGCGCAAAAGCGCATGATTTGTGAGAGAAACACCGTGTGTTTGTACTAAAAACTGGATGCGTGTTTTCTCTATCTTTTCTTTGTGAGGCAGCCGTGTTTTGGTCCAAAGAGAGGGTAAGTGTTTCCGCCCGTTACGCTATGTTTGGAGATTCCCCGGTAGGCTTAAGTGGCGTTTCCCCTTTGGGTTGCGTCTTCTCTTTGTGTTAATGTTGTGGCAGCGTGGTTAGTGTCAACTGCTTTCGGGTGGTTGTCTCGGGAGCACTCCGTGTGATTTGCGGTGTTGCCTGCTCGCAGGTCGCTCTGCAAACACGCTGGTTTATAGTGCGTAAATACCCACCACAAGCCGCATGAAGACTAGGGGTGAGTGTTAGCAAGATTTGGTTAGGCAGACAGGGGGAAAACTCCGTGGGGTCAAATTTGCCTCACTTGTGCGTTCGGGAGATTTAACACTGTATTTTCTGTTTGGTCCGGTTCACGCGCTGTTATGGCGTCCGTATCTGACTTTTTTGCTGCGCCTTCAAAGGTGTTTTTTGATAGCTGTACTAAAGATCAGTTAATACAAATTGCTGCGCATTATGATATTAATGTGGCAGATAAAAAACGCAAGGGAGATGTAAGAGAGGTTATTTGGTCCGCGTTAGTGGAGAAAGGTATTTTGGGGAAGGGAGAGCCTCTTTCACCACGTTTGCCAGTGTTGGTGGCTGCACCGGCGTCTGGATTGACATTTGATCAGCAGAAAGAGCTGATGCTTTTGCAGTTTGAGCAGGAGAGACTTAAACTTAAAGTGGAGACTGAGAGGGAAATCGTTTTGGAAAAGGTTCGGCAGGAAACTGAGAAGATGAAGTTGGATTTGCAGCAATATAAGCTGAATTTGATCAAGGAGGGTAAACTTGATGTGTCAGGGACAGATGAGTATTTTTCTTCTGATAGAGTGCAGTGTTCTTTTGATGTTGGTGCTAATTTGCGGTTATTGCCTAAGTTCAGTGAGAAAGACCCTGATACTTTCTTTATTTTGTTTGAACGCATTGCGCATGCTAAGAATTGGCCGGACGCTGATAGAACTTTGATGCTTCAGTGTGTCCTTACGGGTAGGGCTCAGGAGGCGTATTCGGCTTTAAGTGCTACTGATTGTTTGTCGTACGCCAAAGTAAAAACTGCTGTTCTGAAAGCTTACGAGCTAGTCCCTGAAGCTTATCGTCAAAGATTCAGAAATAGAGAAAAAGGCGATGAACAGACTAATGTCGAATTTGCCCGTGATTTGTTGTCCAACTTTAACCGCTGGTGTTCCTCTACTAAAGTTGACGATTTTGAGGGCCTTTGTGAGTTGGTGGTGTTGGAACAATTTAAAAATTCTATTCCTCGGCGCATTGCAACATATGTGAGTGAACAGAAAGCAACCTCTGTACTTAAAGCAGCTGAGTTGGCAGATGACTTTGTCTTAACTCATAGAGGTGATTTTGGAGATGTGCGCACTAGAGGTGACGTGAGAGGCAGGAGTAGTAACTTTAGTAACTCTCGTTATAATATGCAGTTTTCACCATCTGGTCCCTCACATGCATATAAAACCTCTCGTGGTAACGATGATCGAGTGTGTTACTACTGTCAAGGTAATGGTCATTGGAAGGATCAATGTCCTGTTTTGAGGGCTAAAAGTAAGAATACATCTTTCTCACCTGCTCTGGCTTGTTGCAGTGTCCCTGGGGCGAGGCCTGTGTTTGTTGATCCAGGTAATGATAATGACTTTAAGCCCTTTATTGCTGATGCTGTCGTGTCTCTGGTTGGCAGTGAGAAGCGTGTGCCAATAAAGCTTTTGCGTGATACTGGTGCTAAGCATTCGTTTATTGTGGCGTCAGTGTTACCCTTTTCATCTGCTTCAGAAACAGGGGATTTTGTCTTGATGCAGGGGATGGGGATGGAGCTGATACCTGTGCCGCGGCATAATATGGTGCTTGACTGTGCCCTGGTGCAGGGCGTTGTTGCTATCGGTGTACGGCCTGCGTTACCGATAGATGGGGTGGTGATGATCCTGGGAAACGATTTGGCTGGTGGTGCTGTGTGGGCTGATGGACCGCCTCCTCCGGTGGTCACTCCTAAACCGCTGGTGCTGGTGGGGCCGGATGAGAGTAGTCGGAGGTATCCGGGAGTGTTTCCAGCCTGCGCTGTGACACGCGCACAGAGCCGTGCAGGGACCGCTCCAGACCCGCCTGCGCCTTTACGCAGTGGTGGTAAGGGAGATTATGTGGTTTCCCTTCCCGATCTTCCTCCGTCTGTTCCTCGGGCTGAATGGGTTAAAAGCCAACACACTGATCCGTCTCTGTCCAAGCAGTTTGATAGTGTCCTCACAGGGGATAAAATAGAAAATGTTGCTCATGGCTATTTTCTCCAGGAAGAGTTACTTGTGAGGAAATGGGTGCCGTGTGATGGTGGTTTCGTTGGTGAGCCGGTATTTCAGATTGTGGTGCCTGAGAGGTTTCGTGACACAGTGTTGGAGATTGCACACAATGAGTCGGGCCATTTGGGCGTGAGGAAAACCTACGACCGTGTCCTGCGGTATTTTTTCTGGCCGAGGTTAAAGCGCGCAGTCTCTAACTACGTTAAAACTTGCCATACATGCCAACTCACCAGTAAGCCGAATCAGTGTGTCAAGCCAGCACCGCTTTGTCCTATTCCAGCTATCAGTAAACCGTTTGAGCATTTAATAATAGACTGTGTGGGGCCGTTACCCCCCTCGAAATCCGGCTGCTCCTACTTGTTGACTGTCATGTGCCAGACTACCAGATACTCTGCTGCGTATCCACTGCGCTCAATCTCTGCCAGGTCGGTAGTGAAGGCTCTGACACAATTTGTCTCCATTTTTGGCATCCCTCGTGTGGTTCAGAGTGACCAAGGCTCTAATTTTACATCTCATATGTTTTCACAGGTTTTGAAACAACTGAAGGTGAAACACAGTCGTGCGTCCGCATATCATGCGCAGAGCCAAGGAGCCTTGGAGCGCTTTCATCAAACATTAAAGTCACTGCTGCGCGGCTATTGCACAGAGATAGGTGGAGATTGGGAGGAAGGTCTTCCCTGGTTGATGTTGTCAGCCCGAGAGGTTATTCAAGAAAGCACTGGGTTTAGTCCAAACGACCTCGTTTTCGGCCACACGGTGCGCGGTCCCTTAGCAGCGTTTCGGGACGGTTTGGTAGAGGTTGAGCCACCTAGAAATCTGATCGACTACGTAACTGGTTTTCGACATCGCTTGTATACAGCAGTTGAAAGGGCGCGTGAAAATTTGGAAGTTGCTCAGTCAAAAATGAAAAAACTGTATGATCGCCGGGCGGAGCACCGCCAGTTCAGCCCAGGAGATCAGGTTTTGGCCCTTACTCCCATCGTTAGTTCGCCGTTTCAGGCGAAATTCGCTGGCCCGTACACGGTGGAGCGGCAGGTTTCAGCGCAAAATTACTTAATTGGCACTCCAGAGCGGAGGAAATCATCCCAGCTTTGCCATGTCAATTTGTTGAAACCGTATTATTCTCGTGCTGCCCCTGTTACAGTTGGCTCCAATGCTGAATGTGCAAATGTCAGTCCTGCACTCACTGTAACTTCTGTCTTTTCAGGTCCGGTGACTCCTGTTGTGGGGTTGGATGAGGAGGTAGATGTCAGAGCACCTGACGATCCTGTGGTGTGCGGTAGGCTAAAAAACTCGGAGACGTTGCGCAACTTGGAGAGCTTGCTTGTTCATTTACCTGACTCCCAAGGTAGTGAACTTGCAGCGGTAATTAAAGAGTATCCAGCTCTATTTGGTGACACGCCATCGCGTACACACTTAGTGGAGCATGATATTGATGTCGGGGATAGCACACCAATTAAACAGCGTTTTTATAGATGTGCACCCCATAAGGGTGATATAATGGAGTCTGAGGTCAAGTACATGTTGGACCATAATATTGCCGTGCCGTCGTTTTCCAGTTGGGCATCACCCAGTTTGCTGGTGGACAAATCTGATAAATCCCCCAGATTCTGTACAGATTACCGAAAGGTTAATAAGGTCACAAAACCGGATTCATACCCTTTGCCACGCATGGAAGACTGTATAGATCAAGTCGGTGCAGCGAAGTTTGTGAGCACATTTGATTTATTGAAGGGTTATTGGCAAGTCCCTCTGTCAGCGCGCGCACGCGAAATTTCTGCATTTATAACACCCACCGGATTGTACGAGTACACGGTGATGAGTTTTGGACTTCGTAATGCGCCTGCAACGTTTCAGCGTCTTATGAATAGGGTGGTATCGGGGCTTGAAGGTTGCGCAGTCTATCTGGATGACGTAGTCATTTTCAGCGACACGTGGGAAGCTCATGTCCAGCGCGTCCGTGCACTGTTTAATCGCTTGGCTGAGGCGCGCCTTACTGTCAATCTGGCTAAGTGTGACTTTGCCAGGGCGACGGTGACGTACCTCGGTCGGGTGGTGGGACAGGGGCAGGTGCGCCCGGTGGATGCTAAGGTTACTGCTGTGGTACAATATCCTGCGCCAACAACCAAAAAAGAGTTGATGCGTTTTCTGGGCTTGGTAGGGTATTACCGGAGTTTTTGCAGTAATTTCTCAACCGTGGTCGCGCCGCTGACAGACTTGTTGAAAGGCAGGGCGAAATTTGTGTGGTCCTTTCATTGTCAAAGTGCGTTCGAAAATGTAAAGTCACTCCTGTGCTCTGCTCCTGTCCTGGCTGCGCCGCGCCTGTGTGAGCTATTTAAGCTCCAGGTGGATGCCAGTCAGGTCGGCGCAGGCGCAGTGCTGTTACAGGAGGTGGATGGCATTGATAGACCAGTTTGCTACTTTTCAAAAAAGTTTAATTCCTATCAACTAAACTATTCAACAATAGAGAAGGAAGCGCTGGCCCTTATCTGGGCACTTCAACATTTTGAGGTGTACATCGGGTCTGGTGGTGGTCCTTTGGTCGTGTATACAGACCACAATCCTTTGACCTTTCTCAGTTCACTGCGGTGTCCGAACCAGCGCCTGATGCGTTGGACCCTGTTCTTACAGGGCTATAGCTTAGATATTAGGCACATTAAAGGCAAAGATAATATCATTGCAGATGCCCTTTCTCGTGCACCTGTAGGATATTAGTTAAAATAATCTTGTAAGCCTGTTTACGGTGGTCCCGTTGGGACTCCGTCTTAAGGGGGGGGGTGTGGCGACCCCTGCTGTCGACTATAGGTTAGGGTTCCAGTGAACATACCATTAGGGCCTCCTGGGAACACCTGGGCCCGGTGCTCCCAGCCTATAAAGCTTTTGCGTCATGTCTCATTCTCTCTCTCTCTTTTCCCCACAGACACCATCGCAGGGCATGTGGCCGTCTTCTGTGATTCCTGGTTACTCTATTGTTGTTTTATACATTTTACAACATGCACACACCATTTACACTCTCCATGCACACCTTACACTACTGATACTACTGATGTTCACACTCCATGTATTTTGATCATTGTGTTCGGTATAATTTAAGCTACCTGTGTTAAATAAATTCATTGGTTTAAGCGTTACCACGGTGTATCTCTATATTTGTCATGGCTGTGAGAGCCAGGTCGTGACAAATTGGGGGCTCGTCCAGTCCGGGTTAATTTATGATTAATAATTAACTTGATTTTCGATATGGTCATTCATAAATTAGGTTGTTTTGTTTGATTTGTTTGCCACGCGGCTTTGATTACGCGCGGGTCGGCTGATTGCAGCCTGGTGTGCCTTTGTTCCCACCGAGTTGGGCATTGTTTGGCATGCGCAAAAGCGCATGATTTGTGAGAGAAACACCGTGTGTTTGTACTAAAAACTGGATGCGTGTTTTCTCTATCTTTTCTTTGTGAGGCAGCCGTGTTTTGGTCCAAAGAGAGGGTAAGTGTTTCCGCCCGTTACGCTATGTTTGGAGATTCCCCGGTAGGCTTAAGTGGCGTTTCCCCTTTGGGTTGCGTCTTCTCTTTGTGTTAATGTTGTGGCAGCGTGGTTAGTGTCAACTGCTTTCGGGTGGTTGTCTCGGGAGCACTCCGTGTGATTTGCGGTGTTGCCTGCTCGCAGGTCGCTCTGCAAACACGCTGGTTTATAGTGCGTAAATACCCACCACAAGCCGCATGAAGACTAGGGGTGAGTGTTAGCAAGATTTGGTTAGGCAGACAGGGGGAAAACTCCGTGGGGTCAAATTTGCCTCACTTGTGCGTTCGGGAGATTTAACACTGTATTTTCTGTTTGGTCCGGTTCACGCGCTGTTATGGCGTCCGTATCTGACTTTTTTGCTGCGCCTTCAAAGGTGTTTTTTGATAGCTGTACTAAAGATCAGTTAATACAAATTGCTGCGCATTATGATATTAATGTGGCAGATAAAAAACGCAAGGGAGATGTAAGAGAGGTTATTTGGTCCGCGTTAGTGGAGAAAGGTATTTTGGGGAAGGGAGAGCCTCTTTCACCACGTTTGCCAGTGTTGGTGGCTGCACCGGCGTCTGGATTGACATTTGATCAGCAGAAAGAGCTGATGCTTTTGCAGTTTGAGCAGGAGAGACTTAAACTTAAAGTGGAGACTGAGAGGGAAATCGTTTTGGAAAAGGTTCGGCAGGAAACTGAGAAGATGAAGTTGGATTTGCAGCAATATAAGCTGAATTTGATCAAGGAGGGTAAACTTGATGTGTCAGGGACAGATGAGTATTTTTCTTCTGATAGAGTGCAGTGTTCTTTTGATGTTGGTGCTAATTTGCGGTTATTGCCTAAGTTCAGTGAGAAAGACCCTGATACTTTCTTTATTTTGTTTGAACGCATTGCGCATGCTAAGAATTGGCCGGACGCTGATAGAACTTTGATGCTTCAGTGTGTCCTTACGGGTAGGGCTCAGGAGGCGTATTCGGCTTTAAGTGCTACTGATTGTTTGTCGTACGCCAAAGTAAAAACTGCTGTTCTGAAAGCTTACGAGCTAGTCCCTGAAGCTTATCGTCAAAGATTCAGAAATAGAGAAAAAGGCGATGAACAGACTAATGTCGAATTTGCCCGTGATTTGTTGTCCAACTTTAACCGCTGGTGTTCCTCTACTAAAGTTGACGATTTTGAGGGCCTTTGTGAGTTGGTGGTGTTGGAACAATTTAAAAATTCTATTCCTCGGCGCATTGCAACATATGTGAGTGAACAGAAAGCAACCTCTGTACTTAAAGCAGCTGAGTTGGCAGATGACTTTGTCTTAACTCATAGAGGTGATTTTGGAGATGTGCGCACTAGAGGTGACGTGAGAGGCAGGAGTAGTAACTTTAGTAACTCTCGTTATAATATGCAGTTTTCACCATCTGGTCCCTCACATGCATATAAAACCTCTCGTGGTAACGATGATCGAGTGTGTTACTACTGTCAAGGTAATGGTCATTGGAAGGATCAATGTCCTGTTTTGAGGGCTAAAAGTAAGAATACATCTTTCTCACCTGCTCTGGCTTGTTGCAGTGTCCCTGGGGCGAGGCCTGTGTTTGTTGATCCAGGTAATGATAATGACTTTAAGCCCTTTATTGCTGATGCTGTCGTGTCTCTGGTTGGCAGTGAGAAGCGTGTGCCAATAAAGCTTTTGCGTGATACTGGTGCTAAGCATTCGTTTATTGTGGCGTCAGTGTTACCCTTTTCATCTGCTTCAGAAACAGGGGATTTTGTCTTGATGCAGGGGATGGGGATGGAGCTGATACCTGTGCCGCGGCATAATATGGTGCTTGACTGTGCCCTGGTGCAGGGCGTTGTTGCTATCGGTGTACGGCCTGCGTTACCGATAGATGGGGTGGTGATGATCCTGGGAAACGATTTGGCTGGTGGTGCTGTGTGGGCTGATGGACCGCCTCCTCCGGTGGTCACTCCTAAACCGCTGGTGCTGGTGGGGCCGGATGAGAGTAGTCGGAGGTATCCGGGAGTGTTTCCAGCCTGCGCTGTGACACGCGCACAGAGCCGTGCAGGGACCGCTCCAGACCCGCCTGCGCCTTTACGCAGTGGTGGTAAGGGAGATTATGTGGTTTCCCTTCCCGATCTTCCTCCGTCTGTTCCTCGGGCTGAATGGGTTAAAAGCCAACACACTGATCCGTCTCTGTCCAAGCAGTTTGATAGTGTCCTCACAGGGGATAAAATAGAAAATGTTGCTCATGGCTATTTTCTCCAGGAAGAGTTACTTGTGAGGAAATGGGTGCCGTGTGATGGTGGTTTCGTTGGTGAGCCGGTATTTCAGATTGTGGTGCCTGAGAGGTTTCGTGACACAGTGTTGGAGATTGCACACAATGAGTCGGGCCATTTGGGCGTGAGGAAAACCTACGACCGTGTCCTGCGGTATTTTTTCTGGCCGAGGTTAAAGCGCGCAGTCTCTAACTACGTTAAAACTTGCCATACATGCCAACTCACCAGTAAGCCGAATCAGTGTGTCAAGCCAGCACCGCTTTGTCCTATTCCAGCTATCAGTAAACCGTTTGAGCATTTAATAATAGACTGTGTGGGGCCGTTACCCCCCTCGAAATCCGGCTGCTCCTACTTGTTGACTGTCATGTGCCAGACTACCGGATACTCTGCTGCGTATCCACTGCGCTCAATCTCTGCCAGGTCGGTAGTGAAGGCTCTGACACAATTTGTCTCCATTTTTGGCATCCCTCGTGTGGTTCAGAGTGACCAAGGCTCTAATTTTACATCTCATATGTTTTCACAGGTTTTGAAACAACTGAAGGTGAAACACAGTCGTGCGTCCGCATATCATGCGCAGAGCCAAGGAGCCTTGGAGCGCTTTCATCAAACATTAAAGTCACTGCTGCGCGGCTATTGCACAGAGATAGGTGGAGATTGGGAGGAAGGTCTTCCCTGGTTGATGTTGTCAGCCCGAGAGGTTATTCAAGAAAGCACTGGGTTTAGTCCAAACGACCTCGTTTTCGGCCACACGGTGCGCGGTCCCTTAGCAGCGTTTCGGGACGGTTTGGTAGAGGTTGAGCCACCTAGAAATCTGATCGACTACGTAAATGGTTTTCGACATCGCTTGTATACAGCAGTTGAAAGGGCGCGTGAAAATTTGGAAGTTGCTCAGTCAAAAATGAAAAAACTGTATGATCGCCGGGCGGAGCACCGCCAGTTCAGCCCAGGAGATCAGGTTTTGGCCCTTACTCCCATCGTTAGTTCGCCGTTTCAGGCGAAATTCGCTGGCCCGTACACGGTGGAGCGGCAGGTTTCAGCGCAAAATTACTTAATTGGCACTCCAGAGCGGAGGAAATCATCCCAGCTTTGCCATGTCAATTTGTTGAAACCGTATTATTCTCGTGCTGCCCCTGTTACAGTTGGCACCAATGCTGAATGTGCAAATGTCAGTCCTGCACTCACTGTAACTTCTGTCTTTTCAGGTCCGGTGACTCCTGTTGTGGGGTTGGATGAGGAGGTAGATGTCAGAGCACCTGACGATCCTGTGGTGTGCGGTAGGCTAAAAAACTCGGAGACGTTGCGCAACTTGGAGAGCTTGCTTGTTCATTTACCTGACTCCCAAGGTAGTGAACTTGCAGCGGTAATTAAAGAGTATCCAGCTCTATTTGGTGACACGCCATCGCGTACACACTTAGTGGAGCATGATATTGATGTCGGGGATAGCACACCAATTAAACAGCGTTTGTATAGATGTGCACCCCATAAGGGTGATATAATGGAGTCTGAGGTCAAGTACATGTTGGACCATAATATTGCCGTGCCGTCGTTTTCCAGTTGGGCATCACCCAGTTTGCTGGTGGACAAATCTGATAAATCCCCCAGATTCTGTACAGATTACCGAAAGGTTAATAAGGTCACAAAACCGGATTCATACCCTTTGCCACGCATGGAAGACTGTATAGATCAAGTCGGTGCAGCGAAGTTTGTGAGCACATTTGATTTATTGAAGGGTTATTGGCAAGTCCCTCTGTCAGCGCGCGCACGCGAAATTTCTGCATTTATAACACCCACCGGATTGTACGAGTACACGGTGATGAGTTTTGGACTTCGTAATGCGCCTGCAACGTTTCAGCGTCTTATGAATAGGGTGGTATCGGGGCTTGAAGGTTGCGCAGTCTATCTGGATGACGTAGTCATTTTCAGCGACACGTGGGAAGCTCATGTCCAGCGCGTCCGTGCACTGTTTAATCGCTTGGCTGAGGCGCGCCTTACTGTCAATCTGGCTAAGTGTGACTTTGCCAGGGCGACGGTGACGTACCTCGGTCGGGTGGTGGGACAGGGGCAGGTGCGCCCGGTGGATGCTAAGGTTACTGCTGTGGTACAATATCCTGCGCCAACAACCAAAAAAGAGTTGATGCGTTTTCTGGGCTTGGTAGGGTATTACCGGAGTTTTTGCAGTAATTTCTCAACCGTGGTCGCGCCGCTGACAGACTTGTTGAAAGGCAGGGCGAAATTTGTGTGGTCCTTTCATTGTCAAAGTGCGTTCGAAAATGTAAAGTCACTCCTGTGCTCTGCTCCTGTCCTGGCTGCGCCGCGCCTGTGTGAGCTATTTAAGCTCCAGGTGGATGCCAGTCAGGTCGGCGCAGGCGCAGTGCTGTTACAGGAGGTGGATGGCATTGATAGACCAGTTTGCTACTTTTCAAAAAAGTTTAATTCCTATCAACTAAACTATTCAACAATAGAGAAGGAAGCGCTGGCCCTTATCTGGGCACTTCAACATTTTGAGGTGTACATCGGGTCTGGTGGTGGTCCTTTGGTCGTGTATACAGACCACAATCCTTTGACCTTTCTCAGTTCACTGCGGTGTCCGAACCAGCGCCTGATGCGTTGGACCCTGTTCTTACAGGGCTATAGCTTAGATATTAGGCACATTAAAGGCAAAGATAATATCATTGCAGATGCCCTTTCTCGTGCACCTGTAGGATATTAGTTAAAATAATCTTGTAAGCCTGTTTACGGTGGTCCCGTTGGGACTCCGTCTTAAGGGGGGGGGTGTGGCGACCCCTGCTGTCGACTATAGGTTAGGGTTCCAGTGAACATACCATTAGGGCCTCCTGGGAACACCTGGGCCCGGTGCTCCCAGCCTATAAAGCTTTTGCGTCATGTCTCATTCTCTCTCTCTCTTTTCCCCACAGACACCATCGCAGGGCATGTGGCCGTCTTCTGTGATTCCTGGTTACTCTATTGTTGTTTTATACATTTTACAACATGCACACACCATTTACACTCTCCATGCACACCTTACACTACTGATACTACTGATGTTCACACTCCATGTATTTTGATCATTGTGTTCGGTATAATTTAAGCTACCTGTGTTAAATAAATTCATTGGTTTAAGCGTTACCACGGTGTATCTCTATATTTGTCATGGCTGTGAGAGCCAGGTCGTGACAGACTGCTTTGTTAAAAATGGAAAAATAAATAAAAAGTTCCCCCCAAAGAAGTGTCATAAAAACGATAGATAGAAAAGGTGTAAGAAAAAATGTCAAACTATAGTATGTCACAAAACATTTAATTAAAAAAAAATACATAGTATAGCATGCCATTAAAAACAGTCATAACAGGAGTGACGCAGAGATCGAAAAGTGGCAAATGGTGTGTGGCTGTGGTACAGAGTGGTATAAATTATTGGGCGGTATGTCTTGTTATATAGCTAACGGCCGGCCCAT
>CAKAOJ020002012.1:0-22669 GCA_916701645.2 Sebastolobus alascanus
AACAGTTAGTTATTAACGTTAGTAACAGTTAGTTGTCAACGATGTAACCGGGTGGTGTTTCCTCGGCAACCGCTGGGACAACCTTGGGTTGAATCCGCGGGACTTTTTTCTTGATCCACGATTTGACCTTCTGCACTGCCGGCTTCGATGCCTTCTAAAGAAGTCTTTCGGACTCTTTAAGTTTTCCTCCAGCGCCTTACGCCTTTTGTTATCCGCGACGAGCTCCACTTGTTTTTTTCGTTCCTCTGCTCGTGACATCTGCACTTTCTTCATGCAATCCTCCAAATCACGGCGCAGTTGAGCTTTGTGTTCCGCCAGTTCTTCTTTCTGCTTTTGATCTAGCCTTTCTTTTTCTTGTAGGATCATGGTCTGAGCGTCTTTGAGTGCCTTCTCCAGCTTGCTATTATGGTCTGCTAGCACTGACGTGTTGCTCAGTTCCAGATCTGCTGCAATTCCCTTGCAGTTCTCCCTACAGTCATGTAGCTGCTGTCGGTGGGCCTCGTTGCTCTGTTCTTGTTGCTTTTTCCATGCTACGTGTTTTCTCTCGGACTCGTACCAGGTCTGAGCAAAGCTGAGATTTTCATTGTCAATGACCTTTGCTTTGGTCTCCAGGTCCTCAAACTTCTTCTTCCAAAGTTCCAACTCATCTTTGAGAGTCTGGTTTTCAGTCACCAGATTGTCTATCTTGACGATGTTGGCCTTACTCACTCTCCGCCACTGCTCCTCTCTCAGGCGATAAATCCTCTTGTCCAGGATCTTCTCCTTGACAAACTGTTCGTAATCACCGTCGTCTAGTGGATTTGATTGTGCCATTTCTTCTCAGTCTCTGTCTGTGTTTCTGTGCAAATTATAGTAACAGCTGTACCCACTGTTGGAAACAGCCAGAAGCTGCTAAAATATGTGCATTGATTAATTAATCGGTACGAGTCAACACTCGTCTTGTCGCAAAATCGCACTGTAAAGCACAGAGCCTGTCGTATCAGAATCTGTGATTTTGGCTTGGCAGGACTTATACCTTAAAATAACTTTAAAGGAAAATTCTAAGGCTTTATGACATCATAAAGAGCAGAGCAGTGACATCATTTCATTCCAACATCATTGCAGACAGAATGCAGTGTTTAACATTGAGGACTTTTATTTTGTTGATCAAAAACATTTTAAAATTGAGAACTTTTGTTGTCCAAATATGTTTTAACGTTGAGAACTTTTATTTTGTTGATCATATATGTTTTAACGTTGAGAACTATTATTTTGTTGATCAAATATGTTTTAACGTTGAGGACTTTTATTTTGTTGATCAAAAACATTGTAACTTTGAGGACTTTTATTTTGTTGTTTTTTTAACAGAGCTGATCAATTATTGGCTGCTGATTAGTTTTATTAACTGACTCTAGTTGATTTAAAGCTTTTGGAATAAAAACATGATTTTTAAATGATTCCCGTCACGTTTCAAGAGTCATTTATTTATTATTTATTCATTTTTATTTATTTATTCTATTTTTGTTTTTATTGTTTGAAAACACAAAACATTATTAAAGAAAAGCAGCTGAATTTTTACAATTATTCCTCTATCGATTGATCTATTTAATTGATTGATAAAAAAATATTTTTTATTTATTTAGTATTATTTTATTAAATGCCACAAAACAGTAAAAAATATCCACAAGTTCCCAGAACCATCAAAGATATTCTGTTTAAGATGATAGAAAACAGTTAGTTATTAACGTTAGTAACAGTTAGTTGTCAACGATGTAACCGGGTGGTGTTTCCTCGGCAACCGCTGGGACAACCTTGGGTTGAATCCGCGGGACTTTTTTCTTGATCCACGATTTGACCTTCTGCACTGCCGGCTTCGATGCCTTCTAAAGAAGTCTTTCGGACTCTTTAAGTTTTTCCTCCAGCGCCTTACGCCTTTTGTTATCCGCGACGAGCTCCACTTGTTTTTTTCGTTCCTCTGCTCGTGACATCTGCACTTTCTTCATGCAATCCTCCAAATCACGGCGCAGTTGAGCTTTGTGTTCCGCCAGTTCTTCTTTCTGCTTTTGATCTAGCCTTTCTTTTTCTTGTAGGATCATGGTCTGAGCGTCTTTGAGTGCCTTCTCCAGCTTGCTATTATGGTCTGCTAGCACTGACGTGTTGCTCAGTTCCAGATCTGCTGCAATTCCCTTGCAGTTCTCCCTACAGTCATGTAGCTGCTGGCGGTGGGCCTCGTTGCTCTGTTCTTGCTGCAGTTTCCATGCTACGTGTTTTCTCTCGGACTCGTACCAGGTCTGAGCAAAGCTGAGATTTTCATCGTCAATGACCTTTGCTTTGGTCTCCAGGTCCTCAAACTTCTTCTTCCAAAGTTCCAACTCATCCTTGAGAGTCTGGTTTTCAGTCACCAGATTGTCTATCTTGACGATGTTGGCCTTACTCAGTCTCCGCCACTGCTCCTCTCTCAGGCGATAAATCCTCTTGTCCAGGATCTTCTCCTTGACAAACTGTTCGTAATCACCGTCGTCTAGTGGATTTGATTGTGCCATTTCTTCTCAGTCTCTGTCTGTGTTTCTGTGCAAATTATAGTAACAGCTGTACCCACTGTTGGAATCAGCCAGAAGCTGCTAAAATATGTGTATTGATTAATTAATCAGGTACGAGTCAACACTCGTCTTGTCGCAAAATCGCACTGTAAAGCACAGAGCCTGTCGTATCAGATGCTGTGATTTGTGATTTGTGCTTGACAGGACTTAGACTATAAAATAACTTTAAAGGAAAATTCTAAGGCTTTATGACATCACAAAGAGCAGAGCAGTGACATCATTTCATTCCCACATCATTGCAGACAAACGGAATGCAATGACGTCATTGCAATGACGTCATTGCATTCCGTCTGCCTGTTTAAAGGCATTCCGACAGCAAATGTAAACAAATTTCAAAGTTAGTTATGTTAACTAAGCTACAACGTTAACGTCTATTTGCAGTAAGTACCTGAGGAAATGTATTTAGTAACTTTAAACCAGTGATTTACAGTATTATCAAGAGTATAGAGGTATATGAGTTAATAAGTTCGTATACATTCTTGTATTATTTTTCTGATATTCCATCACTGCTACTTTATTTTGTAGTTGGGGCTTTTATTGTGAAGGCTGTCGGAAGTGCTCTTGACCGTTGTGGCTAGCTTGATGCTAGTGATGAGAGCTAAACTGGATTCAGCTCTGGAGCTAAACGATTCAACGTTCAGGAGAAATAAACTCGCTGAACAGCAGAAAGACAGACAGAATGATTTAACGCGTTTAATGAAAACTTTAACCGTCAACTCTGTTTTAATCTCTCACGCGACTCTGAGCCGTGCAGGTGCGCACAGGTAAGCTAGGCTAGGCTAGGCTAGTTAGCTGGTCGGTTAGCACCTGAGCTAACTCAGCAGAATGGATCTGTTCGACGACCTGCCGGAAACCGGACCCACACATCCGGTGAGTACTGAGTTCAAGTGAGGTACTTGTACAATACTCGAGTATTTACTGTATACTTGTACTCTATGGAGCCCTGAAACTGACTAAATACTTTTAAAGGTTCAATAAGTAATCAATAAATAATCAATAATAATATTGTTGTCATTAATGTAGTGTAAAAGGAAATATAAAGACACCAACCATTTATTATATTAGCTATATTTATTATATACTATTCTAGATATTATCTTTTATTATCTGCACTGTATTATATATTATAAATATATACTATATTAGTGCATTTCACCTTATATTATATTTTATAAAATAACATAATAAGGTTTTGCAGCTGCACAAGGACAGAATAAAATACAGATAAATAAATAAAGTTTAAAAAAAATAATAATTAGATAGTATATAAATAAAATAGAAACTCTCACAGAGCAATTAAAGTCAAAATTACAAGGTAAAAGGTAAAAGTATGTACATCAGAATAATATATAATGTGATTAAGTAATGCTAACTTAGTGTTTCCTGTATTAATATAGAAATAGAATATAGTGATGTAATAAAACAGTATAACATATTATATAATAGCTTGTATTTGTGATTATGTATACAGGTAATGCACACATATATATATATATATATATACATATATATATATATATATACTGTTGTGATGGTTTAACAGCTTGTTTACAGGTAGTAGATAAATAATTTTTTTTGTATACTGTGATGTGTGCAGCTATAAACAGGAAGTATACATATAAACACGTAGTAACATTAAATAAAAGTAGTATAAAGGTAAAGTGTAGGGTAGCAACTACAGATTATTTTCATTATTGATTAATCTGCTGATTATTCTTTCAATTAATAATTGTGTATTTTATGAAACGACAAAAAAACATGTCGAAAAATGGCTTCACAGATTCAAACGTGACGTCTCCAAATGTCGTTTTGTTCGACCAAATGCCCAAAAATATGAAGTTTACAATAATATATGACAAAGAAAAGCAGGAAATCCTCTCATTTGAGAGGCTGGAATCAGAAGATATTGGAATTGTTTCACTATTTTTGCTTTAAAAATGACTGAAATGACGAATCAATTATCAAAATAGTTGCCAGTTATTTCTTTTCTCTAGTAAAGTGTGCCGGTGACAGATTCTGGCATTAGTTGAAACTTGATTGACTTCCTGTCACGATGTGAGGATTAATAAGAGCGGAAAAAAATGGGAAAACATAATCAGCATTAGTGTGTAAAGAAATGAGGTTGTGGTTTCTCTGATTGTACTTCAGCTTTAATCTGAATGGAAACGAACCATTTTCTACCTCTAAATTGAGGATTTTCTCTCCGTCATGAAGCGTTTTGTTGCTCCTCACCAGTTTGGTTTGATTCTTCTTCAGGTCCAGTTCCAGCAGCGGTCACAGCTCGACCACAGGACACCAGAGAAGAAGAAGAGGAGGAGGAGGGAAGAGGAGGAGGAGGAGAAGAGATTAAAACGAAAACGAGAAGATGACGAGTGTTACGCTGATATAAAAGAGGAGGAGGTCAAGAAAGTTTGTAAAGAAGGTCTTCAGCTCTTCCACCACAATGTTTGTTTCTTTTTCCTCTAATTAAAGTAGAACAGAGTAAAGTAGAATAGACATGAACAGATGATGCGTTTAAAGACTGACATGTGTGTCGTCGTCCAGGCCTCCCCGTGCTGAGAGGCTACGCGGCGGCGAGGCGTGGCGAGCGGGAGGAGATGCAGGACGCTCACGTTCTGCTGCCGGACATGAGCGTCTGTCTGTCCGCTCTGCCGGGACAAGTGTAAGTCCAACAGGAAGTCCAACAGGAAGTCGTCATCATCAGCGGAGCGGGGGGGGCGTTCGTCTCTCTGATGGTTTTCCCCCTGAACATGTCCATCCAGTCATGTAGCTGCTGTCGGTGGGCCTCGTTGCTCTGTTCTTGTTGCTTTTTCCATGCTACGTGTTTTCTCTCGGACTCGTACCAGGTCTGAGCAAAGCTGAGATTTTCATTGTCAATGACCTTTGCTTTGGTCTCCAGGTCCTCAAACTTCTTCTTCCAAAGGTTCCAACTCATCCTTTGAGAGTCTGGTTTTCAGTCACCAGATTGTCTATCTTGACGATGTTGGCCTTACTCACTCTCCGCCACTGCTCCCTCTCTCAGGCGATAAATCCTCTGTCCAGGATCTTCTCCTTGACAAACTGTTCGTAATCACCGTCGTCTAGTGGATTTGATTGTGCCATTTCTTCTCAGTCTCTGTCTGTGTTTCTGTGCAAATTATAGTAACAGCTGTACCCACTGTTGGAAACAGCCAGGAGCTGCTAAAATATGTGCATTGATTAATTAATCAGTACGAGTCAACACTCGTCTTGTCGCAAAATCGCACTGTAAAGCACAGAGCCTGTCGTATCAGAATCTGTGATTTGTGATTTGGCTTGGACAGGACTTATACCTTAAAATAACTTTAAAGGAAAATTCTAAGGCTTTATGACATCATAAAGAGCAGAGCAGTGACATCATTTCATTCAACATCATTGCAGACAGAATGCCAGTGTTTAACATTGAGGACTTTTATTTTGTGATCAAAAACATTTTAAAATTGAGAACTTTTGTTGTCCAATATGTTTTAACGTTGAGAACTTTTATTTTTGTTGATCATATATGTTTTACGTTGAGAACTATTATTTTGTTGATCAAATATGTTTTAACGTTGAGGACTTTTATTTTGTTGATCAAAAACATTGTAACGTTGAGGACTTTTTTTTGTTGTTTTTTTAAAATGAAATTTTGGTGCATTTGTTTTATTAAGACTTTTATTTTTATTTTTTTTATTTTATTATTTTTTATTATTTATTTTATTTTTTGATCAAAATTATTGGGGGGAAAAAATTATGTGTAAAAAAAGGCTGATCAAATGGCCTGGGTGTTTTGTTTTATAACACTGTGAAAACTTATCCCTAAAAGCCCCACGTTTTGGTAATTAAACTTAATACGAATGTTGCCTGGAGACTGATCACCACCATGTATTTCCACAACCCCCCCCCACGGGTTCGGACCATTATCTGGGTTTGATGATAGGACCGTTGTAACCTAGGGGGCCCCCAATGTCAACGATGTAACCGGGTGGTGTTTCCTCGGCAACGCGGGGGCAACCTTGGGTTGAATCCGCGGGACTTTTTTTTTATCCACGATTTGACCTTCTGCATGCCGGCTTCGATGCCTTCTAGAAGTCTTTCGGACTTTTAAGTTTTCCTCCAGCGCTTCCCCTTTTTATCGAAAAGTCCCCTTGTTTGTTCCCCTGGTGTTTCCACTGCACTCTCTTTCATCTTAAATAAGCGAAATTTCTTGTTTCCGGGCCCCCTTCTGGTGATCAACTCCTTCGAGGGGAAACCCGATCTGAAATGGGCTCAGTTCTTATATGGGGTGCCGCACTCGTTTGTTCCCCCTCAGTCGCTGTTTCTTGAGTTCTCTTTAAACTTCTGGGGGGGCGGTGGGCTCGGCTCCGGTCCTGGCCCCAAATATGTTTTTTTGGAAATTTTAGTTGACAATAGTTTTAACGTTAGAACTTTTTTTGTTGTCTAATTTTTAAGTTAACTTTTATTTTTTATCAAAAAATTGTAACTTGAGGGTTTTATTTTGTTTTTTTTTTCAGGCGATAAATTCTCTGTTAGTTTTTTACACTGTTTTATTTTTTTCATTTTTATTTATTTTTCTATTTTTGTTTTTTTGTTTGAAAAAACAAAAAAAAAATTTGAAAAGCAGCTGAATTTTTTAATTATTTCTACGATTATCTTTTAATTGATTTTAAAAAAAATTTTTTATTTATTTTTTATTTTTTATTTGCCACAAAACATAAAAAATATAAAGGAAATCAAAGTTTTGAAATATAAAAACAAAGTTATTCGTTGTCGTTGTTGTCCATGTACCGGGGGGTTTTCCCCGGAAACCCCTAAAACCGGGGTTTAAGCGGGATTTTTTTTTGTCCCCAATTTTACCTTCTGCCCCCGGCTTTACCCTTTTAAAAAATTTTTACTCTTTAAGTTTTTTCCCGCCCAGTTTTTTTATCCCGGGCGAGTCCACCCTTTTTTTTTTTCCTCTCTCGGAATCTGCATTTCTTCTGCAATTCAAAACACGGCGCAGTTTGGTTTGTGTTGCCACTTTTTCCTTTTAACCTTTTTTTTCTTTTGGGCTTCGAGCCTTTGAGGCCCTTTCCACTTCTTTAGGGTTTCTCCGCGTTTTCTTCCAAACTTCAATTCCCCTTTCAGTTTTCCCCCCCAGTCATGTAGCTGCTGTCGGTGGGCCTCGTTGCTCTGTTCTTGTTGCTTTTTCCATGCTACGTGTTTTCTCTCGGACTCGTACCAGGTCTGAGCAAAGCTGAGATTTTCATGTCAATGACCTTTGCTTTGGTCTCCAGGTCCTCAAACTTCTTCTTCCAAAGTTCCAACTCATCTTTGAGAGTCTGGTTTTCAGTCACCAGATTGTCTATCTTGACGATGTTGGCCTTACTCATCTCCGCCACTGCTCCTCTCTCAGGCGATAAATCCTCTTGTCCAGGATCTTCTCCTTGACAAACTGTTCGTAATCACCGTCGTCTAGTGGATTTGATTGTGCCCATTTTCCCTTTTAGCCTTCTGTGCCGGCTTCGTGCCTTTGAAGAAGTCTTTGGATTTTAATTTGTCCTCCACGTTTTCCTCCACTTCACGAACTGTCCATCCCGTCTGTATGTGTGGTGGGCCCCTTTCCTTTCTTGTTGCTTTTTCCATGCACGTGTTTTCTCTCGGACTGTACCCTTGAGAAAATAAATTTTTTGTCAAACCTTTTTTGGCTGGTCCCAAATTTTTTAAAGTTAACTATTTTGAAAAGTCTGGTTTTAGTACCCAAATTTTTACTTGACATGTTGGCCTTTACTTGCCATGTTTTCAGGCGATAAATCCTTTGTCCAGGATTTTTTGAAAACTGTTTAATACCGTCGTCAGGGATTTATTTCCCTTTTTTATCTTTTGTTTTTGTGCAAATTATAGAAAAAAGCTGTACCCCTGTTGGAAAAAAAAAGTGTAAAATATTATTGATTAATTAATGGACAGTAAATCCGTCCAAAATCGACTGTAAAGAAGACCGTGTATCAGAACGTATTTTTGATTTGGCTTGGCAGGACAACCTTAAACTCTTTAAAAAAAATTCTAAGGCTTTATGCTCTAAAGAAGGCTTGACTCTTTATTCCCACTTGCGACAGAATCAGTTTTCTTGGGACTTTTATTTTTTATCAAAAACAAAAATTGAGCTTTTGTTGCCAAAAAAATTTTTCGTTGAAACTTTTTTTTGTTGATCATTAGTTTTAACTTAGCTTTATTTTGTTGACAAAAAATGTTTTAAGTTAGGGCTTTTATTTTGTTTCAAAAACATTTTAACTTTGGGCTTTTTTTTGTTGTTTTTTTAAAAGGCTGATCAATTATTTGGCTGCTGATTGTTTTATTAACTCTCTAGTTATTTAAAGCTTTTAATAAAAACAGATTTTTAAAAAATTTCCCCCACGTTTTCAAAAGGCATTTTTTATTTTTATTCATTTTTATTTATTTATTCTTTTTTGTTTTTTTGTTTAAAACACAAAAAAAAAATTTTGGGAAAAGCAGCTGAATTTTTAAATTATTTCTACGATTAATCTTTTAATTGATTAAAAAAAAATTTTTTTATTTTTTAGATTATTTTATTAAATGCCAAAAACAGTAAAAAAAACCACAAGTTCCCGCCTCAAAAAAAATTTTTTCGATGAAGCGAGAAAAACAGAAATCATCATTTTTTTTTTTATTATTTTTTATTATTTTTTTTTATTTTTTATCACAATTTTATTGGGAGGCCAATTCTCGGTGTCCCCAAAACCTCGCGGTCCCCCTGACCCAAATGGTGCTTTAGTTTTAGTCAAACATTAAAAACCTTTTAAACCGCCCCCGGTTTGGTCCTCTAAGAGGCTTGGGGTCAATTTGCCTAGCCTTCCCACCTTCATTTACAAGCCCCACGTGTTCGGTCCTTTCCGGGGGTTTTTTTAGTACCTGTTCCTGGAGACCAGGGGCAACCTGGATATGTAACCTGGTTTTCTCGGCAACTCTGGGCAACCTTGGGTTGAATCCCGGGGTTTTTTCTTGAAAGATTTGCCTTCTCACTCCGGGCCATGCCTTCTGCAAATCTTTCGGACTTTTAAGTTTTCCTCCAGGTTTTTCTTCTCCATCTTGTCTTGAAATGTCCGTCCCCTGTTGAAACCGAGCTGAGTGTTGCCGAGTCACACTCTCTTGCACGCTTGACAAATGCGAAGCTTTTTGTTTCCTGGCCCCCTTCTAAAAATAACTTTAAGGGAAACCTGATCTGAAGGGGACTCATTTCTTCATCATGGGGATGGACTTTTGTTCCCTTATGGCGCTGTTTAACAGTAGTGACGTTTCTTAAACTTTTGGGGGGTCAGAGTAGAAGGCATGCGAGCTAGACCTTGGGAAAAGCCCCAAAAATGTTTTAACGTTGAGAACTTTTATTTTGTTGATCATATATGTTTTAACGTTGAGAACTATTATTTTGTTGATCAAATATGTTTTAAAGTTGAGGACTTTTATTTTGTTGATCAAAAACATTGTAACTTGAGGACTTTTATTTTGTTGTTTTTTTAACAGAGCTGATCAATTATTGGCTGCTGATTAGTTTTATTAACTGACTCTAGTTATTATTTATTCATTTTTATTTATTTATTCTATTTTTGTTTTTATTGTTTGAAAACACAAAACATTATTAAAGAAAAGCAGCTGAATTTTTACAATTATTCCTCTATCGATTGATCTATTTAATTGATTGATAAAAAAAAATTTTTTTTTTATTTAGTATTATTTTATTAAATGCCACAAAACAGTAAAAAATATCCACAAGTTCCCAGAACCATCAAAGATATTCTGTTTAAGATGATAGAAAACAATTAGTTATTAACGTTAGTAACAGTTAGTTGTCAACGATGTAACCGGGTGGTGTTTCCTCGGCAACCGCTGGGACAACCTTGGGTTGAATCCGCAGGACTTTCTTCTTGATCCACGATTTGACCTTCTGCACTGCCGGCTTCGATGCCTTCTAAAGAAGTCTTTCGGACTCTTTAAGTTTTTCCTCCAGCGCCTTACGCCTTTTGTTATCCGCGACGAGCTCCACTTGTTTTTTTCGTTCCCCTGCTCGTGAATCTGCACTTTCTTCATGCAATCCTCCAAATCACGGCGCAGTTGAGCTTTGTGTTCCGCCAGTCTTCTTTCTGCTTTTGATCTAGCCTTTCTTTTTCTTGTAGGATCATGGTCTGAGCGTCTTTGAGTGCCTTCTCCAGCTTGCTATTATGGTCTGCTAGCACTGACGTGTTGCTCAGTTCCAGATCTGCTGCAATTCCCTTGCAGTTCTCCCCACAGTCATGTAGCTGCTGTCGGTGGGCCTCGTTGCTCTGTTCTTGTTGCTTTTTCCATGCTACGTGTTTTCTCTCGGACTCGTACCAGGTCTGAGCAAAGCTGAGATTTTCATCGTCAATGACCTTTGCTTTGGTCTCCAGGTCCTCAAACTTCTTCTTCCAAAGTTCCAACTCATCTTTTAGAGTCTGGTTTTCAGTCACCAGATTGTCTATCTTGACGATGTTGGCCTTACTCATCTCCGCCCCTGCTCCTCTCTCAGGCGATAAATCCCCTTGTCCAGGATCTTCTCCTTGACAAACTGTTCGTAATCACCGTCGTCTAGTGGATTTGATTGTGCCCATTTTCCCTTTTAGCCTTCTGTGCCGGCTTCGTGCCTTTGAAGAAGTCTTTGGATTTTAATTTGTCCTCCACGTTTTCTTTTCCCCTTCACGAACTGTCCATCCCGTCTGTATGTGTGGTGGGCCTCTTGCTTGTTCTTGTTGCTTTTTCCTGCTGTGTTTTCTCTCGGACTCGTACCAGGTCTGAGCAAAGCTGAGATTTTCATTGTCAATGACCTTTGCTTTGGTCTCCAGGTCCTCAAACCCTTTTTCCAAAGTTCCAACTCATCTTTTAGAGTCTGGTTTTCAGTCACCAGATTGTCTATCTTGACGATGTTGGCCTTACTCCTCTCCGCCACTGCTCCTCTCTCAGGCGATAAATCCTCTTGTCCAGGATCTTCTCCTTGACAAACTGTTCGTAATCACCGTCGTCTAGTGGATTTGATTGTGCCATTTCTTTAGCTCTGCTGGTTTTTGTGCTTTGAAAGCTGACCCCTGTTGGCCCAGGCTCTAAAAAATTTCATTGAAATTAATCGGGACGGTCCCTCGTCTTGTCGTGCCTTAAAAAACGGCCTGTCGTATCAGAACTGGATTTGTGATTTGGGTTGGCAGGTTTTCCCAAACTCTTTAAAGGAAAATTTAAGGCTTTTCATCAAAAGAGCAACTTGACATCTTTCATTCCAAAATCTTCAGCAAATGCAGTTTTAACTTGAACTTTTATTTTGTTGTCCATTTTTTAGCTTTTGTTGTCCCAAATATGTTTTAACGTTGAGAACTTTTATTTTTTTGCATTATTTTTAACGTTGAGAACATTTTTTGTTGAAAATATGTTTTTTTAAAGTTGAGGACTTTTATTTTGTTGTCAAAAACTTTAACTTTAGGATTTTAGGTTTTTTTAACAGAGCTGATCAATTATTCCTATTAGTTTTTTAACATTAGGATTTAAATTTTGGAAAAAAAACATTTTTTAAATGTTCCCTAGTTTTAAGAGCTTTATTTTTATTTATTTTTTTATTTATTTTTCTATTTTTGTTTTTATTGTTTAAAACAAAAACATTTTGAAAAAACATGAATTTTTCAATTTTTTTACGTTAATTATTTTTGATTAATAAAAAAATATTTTTTATTTTTTAGTATTATTTTTTAAAACAAAAACAGTAAAAAAATTACAAGTTCCCCAAACCATAAAATATTTGTTTACTGATAAAAACAGAAAAAGCAGCAAATCATTTTTTTTATTTTATTTTTTTTATTATTTATTTTTTTTATTGACACAAATTATTAGGAAACCGAATTTTTCAAACCCACGTGACTAGATGAAAATTTTTATTTTAGTAAAATGGAAACCGTTATCCAAAACCGCCCCAGTGTTTGGTACCATTACCAGAGGTGTAGGGTGACGTGTTCCTGGAACCGTGGGACCACCTGTTTATCCCAACCGCCCCCCGTTTGGACCTTATCCGGTGGTTTAGAAGTGACCTGTTCCTGGAGCCTGAGGGGCCCACCTGTCGCTTGTCCCGGGTTGTTTCCTCGGGAACTCTGGGCAATTGGGTTGTCCGCGGGCTTTTTTCTTGATCCACTTTCTTCTGACTGCCGGCTTGATGCCTTCTGCGAAGTCTTTCGGGCTGTTTAAATTTGTCCCCCGCTTTTCTTCTCCATCTTTACTTTCTGTCCGTCCTCTGCTCGTTGTTCTAGCTAGTGTTCCGACTCGACATCTTTGCAGCTTTAATAAAGCAAGCTTTCTTGTTTCCGGCCACCTTCTAAAAGTTCAACTCCTTAGACGGGAAAACCTGATCTCGAAGTGGGACTCATGTTCTTCTCAGGGGATCCCCCCTTTTTTCCCTCTCTGGCCTGTTTAACAGTAGTGAGCTTCTCTTAAACTTCTGGGTGTCAAATAGAACAGCGACCCAAGGTTGGAAACGCACCAAATATGTTTTAACGTTGAGAACATTTTGTTGAAATATGTTTTTTTAAAGTTGAGAACTATTATTTTGTTGACAAATATTTTTAAATTAGGATTTTATTTTGGATCAAAAACAGAACGTTTAGGCTTTTTTTTGTTGTTTTTTTTTCGACTGACAATTTTGGCGCTGAATTTTATTAATGACCTTTTTTTTATTCATTTTTATTTATTTATTTTTTTTTGTTTTTTTGTTTGCCAAAAAATTTTGGCACTGTTTTTACAAAATTTCCCCTTCAGATCTTTTAATTTTTGTAAAAAAATATTTTTTATTTATTTAGTATTATTTTATTAAATGCCACAAAACAGTAAAAAATATCCACAAGTTCCCAGAACCATCAAAGATATTCTGTTTAAGATGATAGAAAACAATTAGTTATTAACGTTAGTAACAGTTAGTTGTCAACGATGTAACCGGGTGGTGTTTCCTCGGCAACCGCTGGGACAACCTTGGGTTGAATCCGCGGGACTTTTTTCTTGATCCACGATTTGACCTTCTGCACTGCCGGCTTCGATGCCTTCTAAAGAAGTCTTTCGGACTCTTTAAGTTTTTCCTCCAGCGCCTTACGCCTTTTGTTATCCGCGACGAGCTCCACTTGTTTTTTTCGTTCCTCTGCTCGTGAGATCTGCACTTTCTTCATGCAATCCTCCAAATCACGGCGCAGTTGAGCTTTGTGTTCCGCCAGTCTTCTTTCTGCTTTTGATCTAGCCTTTCTTTTTCTTGTAGGATCATGGTCTGAGCGTCTTTGAGTGCCTTCTCCAGCTTGCTATTATGGTCTGCTAGCACTGACGTGTTGCTCAGTTCCAGATCTGCTGCAATTCCCTTGCAGTTCTCCCTACAGTCATGTAGCTGCTGTCGGTGGGCCTCGTTGCTCTGTCTTGTTGCTTTTTCCATGCTCGTGTTTTCTCTCGGACTCGTACCAGGTCTGAGCAAAGGCTGAGATTTTCATTGTCAATGACCGTTTGCTTTGGTCTCCAGGTCCTCAAACTTCTCTTCCAAAGTTCCAACTCATCTTGAAGTCTGGTTTTCAGTCACCAGATTGTCTATCTTGACGAGTTGGCCTTACTCACTCTCCGCCACTGCTCCTCTCTCAGGCGATAAATCCTCTTGTCCAGATCTTCGCCTTGACAAACTGTTCGTATCACCCGTCGTCTAGTGGAATTTGATTGTGCCAAACATTTTAAAAACCTTTTAGACCTTCTGCACTGCCGGCTTCGATGCCTTCTGAAGAAGTCTTTCGGACTCTTTAAGTTTGTCCTCCAGCGTTTTCTTCTCCATCTTCATCTTGAACATGTCCATCCAGTCATGTAGCTGCTGTCGGTGGGCCTCGTTGCTCTGTCTTGTGCTTTTTCCATGCTACGTGTTTTTCTCTCGGACTCGTACCAGGACTGAGCAAAGCTGAGATTTTCATTGTCAATGACCTTTGCTTTGGTCTCCAGGTCCTCAAACTTCTTCTTCCAAAGTCCAACTCATCTTGAGAGTCTGGTTTTCAGTCACCAGATTGTCTATCTTGACGAGTTGGCCTTACTCACTCTCCGCCACTGCTCCTCTCTCAGGCGATAAATCCTCTTGTCCAGGATCTTCTCCTTGACAAACTGTTCTTAATCGCCGTCGTCTAGTGGATTTGATTGTGCCATTTCTTCTCAGTCTCTGTCTGTGTTTCTGTGCAAATTATAGTAACAGCTGTACCCACTGTTGGAAACAGCCAGAAGCTGCTAAAATATGTGCATTGATTAATTAATCGGTACGAGTCAACACTCGTCTTGTCGCAAAATCGCACTGTAAAGCACAGAGCCTGTCGTATCAGAATCTGTGATTTGTGATTTGGCTTGGCAGGACTTATACCTTAAAATAACTTTAAAGGAAAATTCTAAGGCTTTATGACATCATAAAGAGCAGAGCAGTGACATCATTTCATTCCAACATCATTGCAGACGTGTTTAACATTGAGGACTTTTATTTTGTTGATCAAAAACATTTTAAAATTGAGAACTTTTGTTGTCCAAATATGTTTTAACGTTGAGAACTTTTATTTTGTTGATCATATATGTTTTAACGTTGAGAACTATTATTTTGTTGATCAAATATGTTTTAACGTTGAGGACTTTTATTTTGTTGATCAAAAACATTGTAACTTTGAGGACTTTTATTTTGTTGTTTTTTTAACAGAGCTGATCAATTATTGGCTGCTGATTAGTTTTATTAACTGACTCTAGTTGATTTAAAGCTTTTGGAATAAAAACATGATTTTTAAATTATTCCCGTCACGTTTTCAAGAGTCATTTATTTATTATTTATTCATTTTTATTTATTTATTCTATTTTTGTTTTTATTGTTTGAAAACACAAAACATTATTAAAGAAAAGCAGCTGAATTTTTACAATTATTCCTCTATCGATTGATCTATTTAATTGATTGATAAAAAAATATTTTTTATTTATTTAGTATTATTTTATTAAATGCCACAAAACAGTAAAAAATATCCACAAGTTCCCAGAACCATCAAAGATATTCTGTTTAAGATGATAGAAAACAGAGAAAAGCAGCAAATCATCATTTTTTTTATTTCATTATTTTTTATTATTTATTTTATTTTATTGATCACAATTATTCATGTGGGAGGAAAGAATTTCGGTTAACCCCCAACGCCTAGCGGGACCGCACGAGCCAAAAATTTTTTTTTTGTCCCTGTGAAACCTTATCCTAAACCGCCCCCCGTGTTTGGTCCATCTCCGGGGTGTAGGTGAGACATGGCCCGGGGCCTGAGGGCCCCCATGTATTATCCACAACCCGCCCCACGTGTTCTCCCTTTCCTGGGTTTTGTGTGTGCCTGTTGCCTGGGCCTGAGGGGACCACCAGTCGACAAAGGGGGGGTTTTCCTCGGCAACTGGGGGCAACCTTGGGGTTAATCCCGGGCTTTTTTCTTGATCCACGATTTGCCTTCTCACTCCGGGCCATGCCTTCTGCAAATCTTTCGGACTTTTAAGTTTTCCTCCAGGTTTTCTTTCCATCTTGTCTTGAAATGTCCGTCCCCTGTTGAAACCGAGCTGAGTGTTGCCGAGTCACACTCTCTTGCACGCTTGACAAATGCGAAGCTTTTTGTTTCCTGACCCCCTTCTAAAAATAAATTTAAGGGAAACCTGATCTAAGGGGACGTATGTTCTTTCTGGGGTCCGCACTGTTTTTCCCGTCTACGTGGCGCTGTTTCAGTATGACGCTTCTCTTAAACTTCTGGGGGGTTTAGAGATAGAAGGCATGCAGGCTCCAGAGCCTCCTGGAAACCCCAAATTTTTTAACGTTGAAACTTTTATTTTGTTGTCAAATTTTTAACTTAGAACTTTATTTTGTTGAAAATTGTTTTAAGTTGAGGTTTTTTTTTTATCAAAAACATTGTAACGTTGGGCTTTTTTTTGTTGTTTTTTTAAAAGGCTGATCAAATTGGCGCTGAATTTTATTAATGACCTTTTTTTTATTCATTTTTATTTATTTATTTTTTTTTGTTTTTTTGTTTGAAAACCCATTTTAAAAAAAGGGGTAATTTTTCAATTTTCCTTACAACTTTTAATTGTTGTAAAAAAATTTTTTATTTTTTAGTTTTTTTTTTGCCCCAAAAAAGTAAAAAATACCACGTTCCCAGAACCTCAAAATATTTTTTTTAAATATAGAAAACAATTGTTTTAACGTTAGAAAAGAGTTTTCAACAGAACCGGGTGGGGTTTCCTCGGCAACCGCTGGGGAAACCCGGGTTGAATCCGCGGGACTTTTTTCTTGTGTTTTTCTGCACTGCCGGCTTTGTCCTTTTAAAGAATCTTTCGGGCCTTTGTTTTTCCCCCAGGCCTTACCCCTTTTGTTTCCCAACTCCCCTTGTTTTTTTCCCGTTGTCCTTTTGGTTTTTTTAGTTTTTTCCCCCCTCCCAATTTTCCCTTTTTTTTTTTAAATTTTTTTTTTCCCCCTTTTTTAAAAAATTTAATTTTTTTTTTTCCCCCCTTTTGCCCTTTTTAAAATTTAAAATTTTTTTTTTTTTTTTTCCCCAAAAATTCCCCGTTTTTTCCCTAAAACTTTGTTCCCCGTTTTTTGTTTTTTTTTCCTTGTTTTGTTTCGGAAAAAAACCCCCGTTGGCCCCCCATTTTTTAAATTTAAATTTGAGGCCCCCCCTTTTTTTTGAATTTTGGGCCAATTCCCCACCCTTTTTTGGATCCCCCAAATTTTTTTTCCCCCCGGAATTCACCCCTTATGAAAAAATTAAAACCCCATTGTTTTTTCTTTTTTTCGCTTTTTTTTTTCCCGGGGGAAAATTTTTTTTTTTTTAATTTTTTGGGCCCGGCCCCCCTTTTCCAAAACCAAACCCCTGGGTTTCTCATTTCTTCCGGTGGCCCTTTCGTTCTTTTCCTTTTTTTTTCTGGGACGTCTGAAATGTTTTCATGTCTTTTATTTTTTGGTCCCAGCTCAAACTTCTTCTTCCAAAGTTCCAACTCATCTTTGAGTCTGGTTTTCAGTCACCAGATTGTCTATCTTGACGATGTTGGCCTTACTCACTCTCCGCCACTGCTCCTCTCTCAGGCGATAAATCCTCTTGTCCAGGATCTTCTCCTTGACAAACTGTTCGTAATCACCGTCGTCTAGTGATTTGATTGTGCCAAACATTTTAAACCTTTTAGACCTTCTGCACTGCCGGCTTCGATGCCTTCTGAAGAAGTCTTTCGGACTCTTTAAGTTTGTCCTCCAGCGTTTTCTTCTCCATCTTCATCTTGAACATGTCCATCCAGTCATGTAGCTGCTGTCGGTGGGCCTCGTTGCTCTGTTCTTGTTGCTTTTTCCATGCTACGTGTTTTCTCTCGGACTCGTACCAGGTCTGAGCAAAGCTGAGATTTTCATTGTCAATGACCTTTGCTTTGGTCTCCAGGTCCCTCAAACTTCTTCTTCCCAAAGTTCCAACTCATCTTTGAGAGTCTGGTTTTCAGTCACCAGATTGTCTATCTTGACGATGTTGGCCTTACTCACTCTCCGCCACATGCCCCTCTCAGGCGATAAATCCTCTTGTCCAGATCTTCTCCTTGACAAACTGTTCGTAATCCCGTCGTCTAGTGGATTTGATTGTGCCAAATTTTAACTTTAGCTTCTTGCACTGCCGTGCTTTCGATGTCCTGTGAATCTTCCGGACTCTAAGTTTGTCCAGGTTTATTTCCAATCTTACTTAGACTGTCCTCCTCTGCTCTAAAGTCTGCTCTTCTGTCTGGTTTTCCACTGTTTCTTCGACTTTAATCTCGCACTGTTTTATTTATCCTTTCGTTTTTATCCTAACCCTTGGAAAATTTAAACTCTTTGTCGGTCTTTTTTCAAAGATGAATGACGCATGTTGCATCCATTCTCAATGGATCTTGCGACGATAATCCTCTTGTCAACATTATGAAACCCTTTTGTTAATCCGTGTTTGGTTTGATCAAACATTTTAAATTTAGAATTGCTGTAACTGAAAAGCTATGTTTTAAGTTGTTAAACTTTTATTTCTTTGATCATATCATGTTTGTAAGTTAGACTTTTTTTGTTGATCAGCTAGTTTTCTTAGGACTTTATTGGTTGACAAAGAACATTGTAACTTGAGCTTTTCTTTGTTCCGCTACTTTTTCAAGCTGTCAATATCTGTGATTGTTTTATCCGATTTTGATTTAGTTAACTTATTCACTCCGATCTTTTCAAGAATTTCTTTTATTCTTATTTTCACTTTTTCATTATGCTTGTAGTGTTTTGAAAAAACATTTTGAAACGCTAATTTTACATTACTTCTCTATCTTATCTATAAGTTATTTTAAAATATTTTTATTTTTCTCCAGTTTCATCTTATTAAATGTCCACACAGTACTGTTCGCCAGTTCTCTGACTGTTGCTTTCAGCTCGTGTTTCTGGATACCAGGTCATGAAGAAACAGTTTAATTTTATTATTTTTTTATCACTGTTGTTGTAACCAATGTCTTTAACACCAACGCTCATTTTTAGGCAAATGTCTTAGTCCAAACTGTAAACCTTCGTAAATTGTGTTTTCATCTCGGTACAACCTTTTGAAAAGGCAATTAAAATCCGTCTGTCGTTTTCCGTGTTTGACGCCGCAGCATTATTACGTTTTCAGCTGTTCTGTTAATCCTAGTGTTTTCGTCCAATTTCTTTTATTGCACTTCCGCCCCTCCCGGGGTTTTAAGTCCTCCTTTTCTTCCATCTATCTCTCAATTTTGGCTCTTCCGTTGCTATGGGGGTGCCTGATCTTGACTCTTTTCCAGCTTCTTCTTTCCTGACTGTCGTACACGTCTTGGTGGTTTCTTCTTTTTTCGGTCACCTGCCTTTTTTCGTTTCTCTCTAATTCCAGTCCTCTGGGCTTGTGTGACTAATTGGCTTTTCACTTTGAAATTTTTGTTCTATTTTTCACTTAAGTTGCCATTTCTTTTCGGTGCAAATCCTTTTTCAGCACCTTATTTTTTAATTTGTATCTTCTTGATCATTTAGGGGTTTCAATTTTGTTCTAACTTTAAAAATTAATTATTATAATCAAACAGCAAATTCCTGTGCCTCCTGCAGATTTTTTTGTGAAATATTAGATCCTTGTTCAAATACCGTTTCTGGTCGTCTGTGTTTCTGCTTTCTACACTTTGCCTTCTCACTCGGCTTGCCTTCAGGTCTTTCTCCTTTAATGTCTCTATTTGCATAAGTCTTTTTCTCATCTCTGACTATCTTCATGAATCCTCCAATCAGGCTGTTGTGAGCTTTCGTTCGCCTTTCTTTGCTTTTATCAGCCTTCGTTTTTCTTGATGTCTGGTCTGGCTTTGAAGCAGTCTTCATTGTTATGTTTAGAATGTAGGTCTTTCAGATCTTGCAAATTCCCTTGCAGTTCTCCTCAATTTGTATGCTGTGGTTGGCTCGATTGCTTTTACATTGTTGCTTTTTCATCTACCGTGCTTTTCTCTCGGTAACTCGTACCAGGTTTTCTGAGCAAAGCTGAGTTTTCATGTCAGTCTTTGCATTTGGTTGCTCACAGTCCTCAAACTTCTTCTTCCAAAGTTCCAACTCATCTTTGAGAGTCTGGTTTTCAGTCACAGATTGTCTATCTTGACATTTCCTTCTCCTCTCCGCCACTCTCCTCTTCTCAGGGATTCCTTTTGTCCGGATTTTCCTGCTACTGTTCTGTATCACCGTCGACTAGCTGGATTTGATTGTCTGCCTTTCTTTCTCAGTCTCTCTGTTTTCTTCAAATTCACTAGTTAACAGTTTAGTCCCATGTTGGTCAGTCCTCGAAGTTGCTAAATACTTCATTGATATCTTCGGTACGAGTAATCTCTTGTCGCAATGCCCTTAAACTGTCACAGCCTCGTCGTATCGAATCTGTGAATTTTATTTGACTTTGCAGGCTTATCCTTAAATCTCTTTAAGAATTCTGGCTTTTTCAATACATACATAGCAGAGCTATTGTGACTCTTGCATCGAAATTCTTGTGCATTTTCCTTGAACTGTTTATTTCTGTGATCGTACCATTTCAACTGAGACTTTTCTTGTCAAATATTAACGACTTTGCTTTGGTCAAGGTCGCTCAAACTTTTTTGTTCCAAGTTCTCTCGACTCTTTGAAAGAGTCTTGTTTTGTTTACAGATTGTCAATCTTGAAGATTTCTTCTCAGTCTGCATAAGCTCTCTCTAGGCGATAATCCTCTTGTCCCGGGTCTTTTTAAAACTTTCTAATCCCGTCTCTATTTTGATTGTCCAAACATTTTAAACCTTTTAGACCTTCTGCATGCCCTTCGATGCCTTCTAAGAATCTTTCGATCTTTTTAATTTGTTCACGTTTTTTTCCATTTAACTTAACATGTCCAGCAGTACTGCTGTCGGTGGCCCCTTGCTTGTTTTGTTGCTTTTTCCATGCTAACGTGTTTTCTCTCGGACTCGTACCGGTTGACAAAGCTGAGTTTTTTTTGTCCCAATGACCTTGCTGGCTCCAGGTTCAAACTTCTTCTTCCAAAATTCCAACTCATCTTTAAGTCTTTTTCAGTCCCAGTTGTCTATCTTGACGATTTGGCCTTACTCACTCTCCGCCACTGCCCTCTCTCAGGCGATAAATCCTCTTGTCCAGATCTTCTCCTTGACAAACTGTTCGTAATCGCCGTCGTCTAGTGGATTTGATTGTGCCAAATTTTAACCTTTTAGGGCTTCTGCACTGCCGCTTGATGCCTTCTAAAGTCTTTGGGCTTTTAAGTTTGCCCCAGCGTTTTCTTCTCCATTTCCACTTGACATGTCTCTCAGTCATGTAGCTGCTGTCGGTGGGCTCGTTGCTCTGTTCTTGTTGCTTTTTCCATGCTACGTGTTTTCTCTCGGACTCGTACAGGTCTGAGCAAAGCTGAGATTTTCATTGTCAATGACCTTTGCTTTGGTCTCCAGGTCCTCAAACTTCTTCTTCCAAAGTTCCAACTCATCTTGAGAGTCTGGTTTTCAGTCACCAGATTGTCTATCTTGACGATGTTGGCCTTACTCATCTCCGCCACTGCTCCTCTCTCAGGCGATAAATCCTCTTGTCCAGGATCTTCTCCTTGACAAACTGTTCTAATCCCGTCGTCTAGTGGATTTGATTGTGCCATTTTTCCAATCTTTTCCCGGTTCGTGCAATTATGTAACAGCTGACCCCTGTTGGCCCAGGCTCTAAAAAATTTATTGAAATTAATCGTACGGTCCCTCGTTTGTCGTGCCTTAAAAAACGGCCTGTGTATCAGAAACTGGATTTTATTTTGGCTTGGCAGGCTTTAAAATTTTCTTTAAAGGTTCAACTTTTGAATTGGCAGACAGTGCATCTTTCATTCCAAAATCATTGCAAACTTTTAACATTAACTTTTATTTTTTGACAAAAAAATTTTAAAAATTGAGAATTTTTTTGTCCAAAATTTTTAACTTAGAACTTTTATTTTTTTGGCTTATGTTTTCTTTAGAACTTTATTTTGTTGTCTAGTTTTCTTCTTTTATTTTGTTATCAAAAAAAAAGTAACTTTGGGCTTTTTTTTGTTGTTTTTTTAAAAGGCTGATCAAATTGGCGCTGAATTTTATTAATGACTTGTTTTTTTAAACTTTTTTTTAAAACTTTTTTTTAAATTGTTTTCCAAAAAATTTTAAGAGATTTTTTATTATTTTTCATTTTTTTTTTTTTTTTTTTTTTTTATTTTTTAAAACCAAAAAATTTTAAAAAACCTTTTTAAAACCTCGATTTCTTTTTGATTTTAAAAAATTTTTTTTTAATTTGTATTTTTTTTTTCCCAACGTAAAATTATAAAAAAAAAAAAAAAAAAAAAAAAAAAAAAAAAAAAAAGGGGGGGGGGGGGGGGGGGGGGGGGGGGGGGGGTTTTCCCCCCGTTTCGGTGTGGCCTCCCGGGGTTTTTTTTGCCCCCTGTTCCCTTTTTTTGGGGTTTTTTTTCCCCAAAGCACGTGGTTTTCCCCTCTCGGAAACCCCCCCCCCTTTTTTTTTCCAGGTCTGGGAGCCCAAAACCCTTTTTTTAAAAAGGATTTTTTTTCCT
>CAKAOJ020002013.1:0-55993 GCA_916701645.2 Sebastolobus alascanus
CGTCTCTACTGTGTCTCTACTGTGTCTCTACTGTGTCTCTACTGTATCTCTACTGTGTCTCTACTGTGTCTCTACTGTGTCTCTACTGTGTCTCTACTGTATCTCTACTGTGTCTCTACTGTGTGACCGTGCGCCTCAACAGAGATCACCTGTGAATCAGGAGCTGCCATGGCCCTCTCGTTAGCCAATGGGGGGCCTCTGTCCACTGTCAGGTGACCAGGTGCTGTCGCCGGCGGCGACGCGGAGCATGCTGTCCATGATGCAGGTGGCGGGGATGAAGGATTACTCCACCACCTTCCACTACAAGGTCTGTAATGTCTCCATCCTGCTGTAGTCAACCATTAAGAGGAAGTGCTCTCAGTTTAACACCTGGACGTACCTGCAGGACTTATGACATCACTACTTGTTTGGAGCCAATCAGGGCCCAGTATGAAGCTTGAAACCTCCAGGTCACTTTACAGTGGAGCAGGAGACATCTGGTGTCCAGAAGTTCAACAATCTTTCCATGATGGAGAAGAAGGAGATGTCAGTTTTAGGAGTTATTATGTGGTATTAGTACCTGAAGTAAAGTACCCAAATACTTCTTCCGTCACTGACTAAATGTTTTTCTATGGTTCAGATATAAATACAGATGTGTTCTCTGAGGATCTCCATGTTTTGCTTTTATTTGAAGAGTCATGTAGTCGTATGTTGCCTTGTTTCTGGTTGCAGACGTCGGTACCGGCCGTGTCCGGCAGCCACGGCTCCCTGCTGGCGGTGGTTCCTGGTGTTCTGGGTCTGATGGCGTTCTCTCCGGAGACGGACGCCTGTGGAAACCCCTGGAGGGCCGTCCACTTCTGCCAGGTACGTAACACCTTCCTCCCATTTATTTATTTAATTCATACCTTTCATGGTGGACACAGAGCACAAAATAAACTAACAATTAACTATTAAAAACAACCTGTTCCAGATAATAAACATCAGTGACCAAAGTAAAAATATAATAATAATAATATTAATAATAATAATGATAACAGCATCAATAATAATAATTAAAATGATAATAACAATAATAATAACAACACTTCTAATAATAATGATAACAATAATAATGATAATGATAATATTATTGACAATGATGATAATGATAATGACAATAATAATTCAAATGATAATAATAAAATAATAATAATAAAATCAAAATAACAATAATAATATTTATTATTATTATTATTATTATTATTATTATTATTATTATTATTATTATTATTAATAATAATAATAATAATAATAATAATAATAATGATTTACATGTCTAGGTTAAGTAAAAATACGTAAAATAAATACATCAGAATCAGAAAACATAGTGGTTACACTATATTATGATTAAAATTCAGTTGTCATCTACATAATTTATAATAAGTAATACACAATGTCACTGAGCATTTATTCAAGTGCTGCACTTAAGTACAAATTTGAAGTACTACTTTACTTGAGTATTTTCTTTTCGTGCCACTTTAACCGATTAGCGTTTGACAGAAAATGTATTCTGATTATTGTTTAAGTCATTTTCCGATGTAAACATGCTTCATACCAACAGACTGTAGACTACAGGTTGTTACAGGACTACAGTTAGATGTATTCAATAATAGTGTGATAAAGAGTAGAGTTTAGATCTGGAGATCATCTTTTATTCTTCTTTTCTTTATGTTTATTTATTTTGCACAAAAATGAAGACGACACAAACATAACAAAAGTAAATAATATACAGTACAATGCAGGAAGAGGCTTAAAAAACAACAACACTGGGTTTATTTGAAGCCTCCACCTGAATAGAGTTAAAATTTCACAATGTTATAGAGAAGATTAATATACAGAAATAATATGACTGCATACTAGTGATGACAAACAATTAGAGCAAGATATATATAAAATAACAACAATAACAATAAATATATTTAAAAAAAAAGACGAAGACTTAAAAGACGTTTAGTCAGTTTCACTACAACGAGAGTTACAGAGTGAAAAGTGTATTTCTTTCTTTATTTTTTTATTTGTTCATTTGTTGCAAAAAAAAAATGTTGTTATTATTTTTTTTTATAGGCGACCGCCTATATGACCTATGGTTAAACCAGCCCTTTATTTATATATATATACAGGTACAGCTCACAAAATTAGAATATTGCGAAAAAGTTCAATATTCTTCGTCAGTTATTTAAGAAAGTGAAAATGTAATATATTCTAGAGTCATTACATATAAACTAAAATATTTCAAGCATTTTTTCATTTTAATTTCGATAATTACAGCCTACAGCTCAAAAAATAAAGAAAAAGGTATCTCAAAATATTAGAATATTTCATAAGATCAATCAAAAAAAGGATTTACAATACAGAAATGTCTAACTTCTGAAAAGTTTGTGCATTTGTTCACTCAGTACTTGGTATTGAGTGAATAAAATGCACAAATTACTGCATCAATGCGGCGTGGCATGGAGGCGATCAGCCTGTGGCACTGCTGAGGTGTTTTTGAAGCCCAGGTTGCTTTGATAGCGGTCTTCAGCTCATCTGTATTGTTGGGTCGGGTCTTTCTCATCTTCCTCTTGATAATACCCCATAGATTATTTATGGGGTTCAGGTCAGGCGAGTTTGCTGGCCAATCAAGCACAGTAATGTCATGGTCAGCAAACCAGTTAGAAGTAGTTTTGGTACTGTGGGCAGGTGCCAAGTCCTTCTGGAATAGGAAATCAGCATCTCCGTGAAGCTTGTCACCAGACAGAAGCATGAAGTGTTCTAAAATGTCCTGGTAGAGGGCTGCGTTGACTTTGGACTTGATAAAACCCAGTGGACCAAGACCTGCAGATGACATGGCATCCCAAATCATCACCGACTGTGGAAACTTCACACTGGACTTCAAGCAACTTGGATTCTGTGCCTTTCCACTCTTCCTCCAGACTCTGGGACCTTGATTTCCAAATGAAAAGGAAATTGACTTTCATCTGAAAAGAGGACTTTGGACCACTGAGCAATGGTCCAGTTCTTCTTCTCCTTAGCCCAGGTAAGATGGTTCTGACGTTGTCTCTGGTTCAGGAGGGGCTTGATACTAGGAATGGGACAGCTGTGTCCGTCTCCTGAAGACGTCTGTGAGTGGTGGCTCTTGATGCACTGACTCCAGCCTCAGTCCACTCCTTGTGAAGCTCTCCCAAGTTCTTGATTCGGCTTTGCTTGACAATCTTCTCAAGGCTGCGGTCATCCCTGTTGCTTGTGCACCTTTTCCTACCACACTTTTCCCTTCCAGTCAACTTTCAATGAACATGCTTCCTCGATACAGCACTCTGTGAACAGCCAGCCATTTCAGCGATGACCTTCTGTGGCTTACCCTCCTATTGGAGGGTATCGATGATCGTCTTCTGGACAACTGTCAAGTCAGCAGCCTTCCCCATAATTGTGGTTGTGTGTACTGAACTAGACCGAGAGATCCACGGTATTTATAATGTATGAATAGTAATTTACTCAAACTCAAAATTAAATATTCTAATATTTTGAGATACCTTTTTCTTTCTTTTTTGAGCTGTAGGCTGTAATTATCGAAATTAAAATTAAAAAATGCTTTAAACCTTTTAGTTTATGTGTAATGAGTCTAGAATATATTACATTTTCACCTTCTGAAATAACTGACGAAGAATATTGAACTTTTTCACGATATTCTAATTTTTTGAGCTGTACCTGTATATGTGTGTGTGTTTGTGTTTGTAGGAGCTGATTTCCACATTTCAGCTGCACAGTTTTGACATCAGGACTCCGTTCAGACAGATTCTGGCCTACAGACAGTGGAAGGCTGAATCTGAGGTCAGTTCTGTTACAGTTAACTTTCCGTCTCTCTTCAGGATCAGTGTTCATATTTAAACCCTCCTCTCCTCTGCAGGGATACCAGATCATGAACGTCCTGCTGGCAGCTTTTAAAGGAGACGTCCAGGCCCTGAGGAGGTCATTTTAATATGACAACTTCACATAATCACGTTAATGCAGATTACACACTGTCGGTATTCGTGTTTATTAAGACTGTCAGGCAACGAATTCTACAGACTTTTCCTCCAGCGCCACCATGAGGTTGAATTACAGCCTCACAGAGCTGCTGCCATGACGGTAGACCATGTTAACCTGTGTATATTATATTTATAGGCCTACTTCTGCACTATTTATGTCTCAGATTCTCATTTTGACTTCATGTTTTTCTTTTTATACATATTTAATGAGCACTGTTAGATGGAGACTGACACTGAGATAATTGTTGTTCACATGACGACAATAAATCAAATTGAAACTTGAGTTTGAAGACTTGATTGATTTGTGAGGATGAAGGAGCTGCCTGTGAGACAGTATCTTCTCTTCTTCTGTGGTTGTCTGCAGGTACTTCCTGTCCGGAGTGGATGTAAACGCCGTCGACTACGACGGCAGGTCGGCTCTGCACGTGGCGGCCGCCGAAGGTCACGCTGAGGTCATCCGCTTCCTGCTGCAGAACACCGGAGCGAACCCCGCCCTCAAGGACAGGTGAGAGACCGTACCTGCTGAAGACAGTGTGTCCAACCATCAGCCTCCGGAGCGTCACACACTCTTACACAGCGTAGGAAAGCACAGTGCTATCACCAGATGAGGGACAACTTTGTTCAGAACCAGCAGGCTGGAGGCCAACGGCAGCTCTGTAAAGATAAACTGAGGGCGTATAAATCTTTGGATGTCTATAGTTAACTATCCTTCAGTAAAGTCAGTCACAAAGAGAGTCGGACAATATGGGAGAAGCGTTTCAGAGACGGAGAGAAAGGGTTGCTAATAGTTTAGCCTTCTGCTAACAGCAGCCAACGGCTCACGGCTGCTGTTAGCAGAAGGCTAAATATGATCAACATTTACTCTCCATCTCTGAAACCTTTCTCTCATATTGTAGCTCTCTAGAGCCTCCAATCACAGTTTGTCATCTCAAATGTTTGTGATATCTGGATTCTGGCACCAACAACACAGCAAGATGACATTTTAGATGTGTAGCTTTAGCCCACTGCTAGTGTTAGTTAGCCTCCAGTCTTTGGTTAGCCTCCAGCTAACACCGTGACCTCATCATGACCTCATCATGACCTCATCACTAAAATGGTCTATCATCTTTAGTTGACCCTTAAAAAAACAGACTTTCCTAAAACAAGTGAAAACATCTTCTAGTGCAGTCAGAATATTTCAACAAGTTCCAATAAAATCATCTTGCTTCATTTTGCAGAGTTTTATCTTGAAACAAGAATAGAATAGAATAGAATAGAATAGAATAGCCTTTATTGTCATTGCACAGTCTCCTATACAACGAAATTTAGGGGTGCTACAACTGAAGGTGCATTTGCAATAAAATCAAGAATAAAAAGAACACGTAAGAACAACAGGAATAAATAATAATAATAAAAAAAAAAAAGAGCACTTAGGTCATAAAGAACAGATGATGTCACAGTTATAAATCAGGATGGGGTAATAAAAAAAAAAAAAAGAAAGAAAGAAAGAGGGAAACTTTAATTTATAAAATACTTGAAACAAGTTGAGTTATTCTGACTCCACCGGTGACTTTTACTCTTGTTTTAAATCAATCCGACTATCAGGACTTAAATAACAAACATGACTTGTGTTGGTCCCTGTTGGAGGAGACGCTGTGTGATGTAGTTTCGTCTCTCCACCAGATGGGGGAGCTCTCCTCTGCAGGAGGCCAGGAGACACAACAAGGACGCTGCTGTCCAGCTGCTGCAGGGATCCGTCTGAATCTGACCTTTGACCTGTTAGACAAAACCTTATCTGATCAATAAAATAAATCAATAAACCTGATTCTTTATACAGCCAGTGGTGGAAGAAGTACTGCAGTAAAAGTACTAATACCACAGTGTCAAGAAATTAGTAATAAAGCATTTCATTAATTAATTACTAATTGTACAATAAAAACAACCATCAATAAATTGGTGCACAAATTATATTATTAATTAACTACAAAGCAATTCATTATTTGATATTTTAATGGGCAATAAAAATAGGAATTATAAAAATAATTTACTAATGAAATAATAATAAATCAATAAAGAGTTCTAATTAAAAAGGGATTTACAAAAGCAACATAAAGCAGTCAATTAGTACATCATTTAAAAATACATTAATTAATTCATAAATGAATAAATGGCATTTCAAAATACATTTGAAAAAGCAGTTTAAAAAGAGAAATAAAGAACGTAAGAATACAGATTTTAATCAGGTATTTAAAGGAGCGATTTATGGATTAATTTTTCTTTTGTAAATTTTTTTTATAATTCCACTTTTTAAAATTTCAAATAATTAATTATTTTTTAATTTAGTCTATTTATTTATAGATGAATAAATTAAACAAATAAAGCAATTATTAAAAAATGTATTGATGCCTATTTTCATTGTACAAAGTGCATTTAAAACATTACTTAAGTAAAACTACAAAAGTAGTACTAAAAGTAAAAGTACTCATTATCCAGAGTAATCTTTATTATAATATTGTATTATAATTATTGATGCATTAATGTGTTCATCACTTTAATGTTGCAGCTGGTAAAAGTGGAGCTACTTTTAATTTACTAATATATATCTTATATTTATTACTTTAGCTTGAGAATTCCCGCCTGGGGATCAATAACTTCTTATTAATATCATCATTTATTTGTTGAAAATATTTTGTATTATTGAATAACTAGTAACTAAAGTTATTAAATAAATGTAGTGAAGTAAAAAAATAAATAATTTCCCTCTGAGATGTAGTGGAGTAGAAGTATAAAGTAGCAGGAAATGGAAATACTCAAGTAAAGTACAAGTACTTTAAGTACGTGAGTAAATGTACTTAGTTACTTTCCACCACTGGAAACAGGCGTCAGTTCACTGAGTTATTATCTGGATAACTTCTCTGAATAAAACTCATGTTTCAAGGCTTTACTTTGGAAGTAAAGTAGAAGTACACAGAGTAGTGGAGTACTTCACTTCTATCACACGAGATGTAAACTTTTAAACGTTTAAACCGTTTAAATGAGGAGTTTAACTTCTCTTTGTCTCCGGACTGAAAGCAGCTCGGGACTCTGAGAGAATAATTAATATTCTGTTCACATCAGCTTCTTTTCTATTGATGAGAAAACGCTGCTCTGGAATCAGCTGCAGTGTTGTTGTTTTTAATAAAGCAGCTTTATGTTTCTGAGGAGAGACTCCGGTTTCCTTCTGTAGACTCACGTTCACTTTTCTTTCCTTCAGTACTTTAAAATATTATATTATTATTCCTAAACATGATATTTAAATAATTTAAAACAAACGAACCAGACGGGATTAAAAACAGAAAATCGTCACTTTCTACATAAATGAGATGTTTATCATTCATTTTGAGGATTTACTTGGAAAATGTGTGATTTTGTGTTTAGAAAATAAAATGGAATTAGTGGAAAGTAAAGTTTACTTAAGTACATTTTGAGTCACTTGTACTTTTCTTGAATATTTACATTTTATACAGTATTTATTACAGTAGTACATTTACTCAAATACTTGATTACTTCAATGTTCTGCTACTTTTTACTTCTCCTCCACTACTAGGTCAATATTGTACTTTTTACTCCACTACATAATAACTTTAGTTACTTTACAGATTCAGATTATTAAAACAAAATCTAATCAGCTAATAAATGATGATGTATTAATACAGATTAAACTACCAGCAGTATATAAAGTAATTAAAAGTAGCTCCATCTTTACCAGCTGCAACATTAAAGTGATAAACAAACTTATTGTTAATGCATTAACAATAATATAATATAGATTATTCTGCATAATGAGTACTTTTACTTTTAGTACTTTAAATATATTTTGATTTATTTTGATATATTTATGGAGGACCACAAGTATCACGGAAAAAGTAATAAAGCATTTAATTTATTAATAAATAAATAATTTAACAATAAAAATAGGCATTAATACACAGTTTGCAAATTAATGTATTAATAAAGTAATTTTTTTTTTAAATATGAATCCATCAAGCTGTATGACTGATAAAATCCAATAGATAATAGGAAAAGGAAATCACCCTTTTAAATGCCTTTTTTTTTGGAAAAAAAAAAAGTATTTTTAAACAGCATTTTCAAATACATTTTTAAATTATATTATATTTATGAAAGTATTAATGTATTTTTAAATAATGCACTTATTGACTATTAAATAAATGAAGCTATTTAATGATGGATTAATATTTAATTTGTAAATTATTTTTTATAATTCCTCGTTTTATTGCTTCTTTATAGAGTACTTCTACACTGTGGTATTACTACTTTTACTGGAGTAAAATATCAGAGTACTTCTTCCAGTACTGTTGACTTGACATTAAAAGTTCAACAGTAAATGTGACATTAAACTCAGAAAGTAGAACTTTAAATGTCTCTGCTGTCAGAATGTCTCTGAATCATAAAAACATTAAACTTTTAAATTTGTATTGTTTTGTTGTCACTGTGAAACTTCTTCTCATGTTTTATTTATGACCACCTCATGAATATTAATGAGATGAGGAGTTGTGAACCAATCATCTTCTGAGAGGCAGGACGACGAGTCAAGCTGACATCAGAGCTGTGCCGGACGTTAGGTACGTACCTTCACAATAAAAGTAGAACATCAGCTACTGTTTACTGTTTCTATTAACCACATACCGTAGCTAGTTGAAGTAATTTTATTTCAGTAATTCAGTAGTTTTTCCTCTGCGTTGTGTTTCCATATGAACGAGTGACTCAGTGATGGACATATGTCAGATAAATGTATTATAGAGTAACGCTGCAACTATTAAATCTAAAAGTAAATTATAATCTACAAATGGGCATTTAAGACTGTAATTTACAATCTAAAAATGTGCATTAAAAACTGTAAACTATAATCTAAAAATGTGCATTAAAGACTATAAATTATAAGATAAAAATGTGCATTAAAGACAATAAATTATAATCTAAAAAGGTGCATTAAAGCATGTAAATTATAAGATAAAAATTTAAAATTTTGAATACAGGACATTTACTTGTAACAGAGTATTTCTACACTGTGGTATTACTACTTTTGCTTCAGTAAGAGATCTGAGTACTTCTTCTACCGCCGGTTTTTGGTAGAAACCTCAAAAAGAAAATCCGTGTAAAGACACTCTCATCCCCTTATTCACTGTTAAGTGAGTTCTTGTGTGAACACATGTTTTGATTATTATTTTTTCCAGGTATATTAAACATCTGGAGCATATTTGTGGTGCTGACGGGGAAGAAAACCTCGTCCCAAATGACCTTGTTATTGTTTTGTATTTGTGGAATCAGGAGAAAGAGAAGGAGAGCATGGACAGCAGGAAGTGGGGAGTCTCCATCTGCACTGTGGATGGACAGAGGTACAGTACGTCCATATATTAAAACTAACCTATTTACATTTTCCTGATTATACTGATGTACTTTTATCAGTTGACATTTTCAATGCAGGACTTTTACTACATTTTACAGTGTGGTAGTACTTTTACTGCAGTAAAAGATCTGATTACTTCCTCCATCACTGCCTGTAGAGGAGTGGAAGTTTCAACTTGTAACTTGTATCTCAATTAAGACCAACTTTTACTTTGCAATGAAATCATCTCTTCCTTACGACGAGTATTAGGGCCACGTTGAGGGACAAAAATAAATCTGAGATTTCAAGAATAAATAATAATAATAATAATAAATAATATTATGAGAATAAAGTCATAATATTATAATAAAGTTATGACATTATTCTCATAACATTACAACTTTTTTTTTCTTGAAATAGTATGACTTTATTTTCAATAAATTACGATTTTTTTCTCAAAATCTTACAACTTTTTTTTCTCTTAAAGTTATGACTTTATTCTCGTAATATTACGACTTTTTTCCACGTAAAGTTATGACTTTATTCGCGTAATATTACGACTTTTTTTCTAGTAAAGTTATGACTTTATTCTTGTAATATTACAGCTTTTTTTCTCGTAATATTAAGACTTTTTTCCACGTAACGTTATGACTTTATTCTCAAAATATTAAGACTTTTTTTCTCGTAAAGTTATGACTTCATTCTCGTAATTTTACAACTTTTTTTCTAGTACAGTTATAACTTTATTCTCATAATATTACGGCTTTTTTTCCGCATAAAGTTATAACTTTATTCTCGTAATTTTACACCTTTTTTTCTAGTAAAGTTATGACTTTATTCTCGTAATATTACAACTTTTTTTCTCATAAAGTTATGACTTTATTCTCGTAATTTTATGACTTTTTTTCTCGTAAAGTTATGACTTTAGTCTCGTAATGTTACACCTTTTTTTCTCGTAAAGTTATGACTTTATTCGCGTAATATTACGACTTTTTTTCTTGTAAAGTTATGACTTCATTCTCGTAATATTACAACTTTTTTTCTAATAAAGTTATGAATTTATTCTCGTAATTTTATGACTTTTTTTCTCGTGAATTTATGACTTTATTCTCGTAATTTTATGACTTTTTTTCTCGTGAATTTATGACTTTATTCTCGTAATAATACAACTTTTTTTTTTCTTGAAATAGTATGACTTTATTCTCAATAAATTCAGATTTTTTTCTCGTAATATTATGACTTTATTCTCAAAATCTCCGATTTTTTTTTTCCCTCAATGTGACCCTAATACTTCGTCGTACTTCCTCTAGCTCCTTCACAATAAAAGCCTTTTGTTAGTTGACAGCAGTGTGAGAAAAATGAATTTGTAGTAAATGGGACTAAAAACAAAGACTGGTTTTGTCTCTGTCGGTCTGTCGGTCTGTCGGTCTGTCTGTCTGCCTGTCTGTCTGTCTGTCTGTCTGTCTGTAGTCTCACTCTCTGTCTTTTATTTGGTTCAGGTTGTCTCTGGGCGACTGGGCCGGCTCTCTGGTTCTGGGTGAGGTGTCGTGGCCGCTGGTGTACGGCGTGGCGGTGGACCTGCTGGGCTCTGACCTCGTCCACAGATACGTTGGCGTGGAGGCGTACTCCAGACACGACTCTCCGTTCACACTCACCAAAACAGGTCCAGGAACAGTCGTCTGGCTTCTTCTTAATTCTTTCTCATATCACATCTCTCATATTTCTCCCTCCCAGTTTCTGTCTGATATTTCAGGTTTAACAGTTTTGGATTTATATGCTCAACAATCACAGAGAAGCAGTCAGATGTTACTTCAACTTTATTTATTTTTTAATATTATTTAATAACTTCCAGTTGAAGCTTTAATCTCATTTCTAATGAAGAATTACAGCGAACAGATGATGTCAAATAAAATCTCTTTAACACTTTACATCAATAAACAAATCAATGTTTGAACCTGCTGTTCAAATACACAGAAACTTCACTGTAAAGATATAATCAATAATCAATAATGGTAAACCAAAGAGTAGCCCCCCCCCCCCCCCCCCCACCAAAACCAATCTGAAGCTGCCGTCAATCACAACTTGATTGACAGGTCTTGTGATTCAGAAACAGGAGACTAAATATGAGTTATTAATTCTGATGATGTTACATCTAGTAGGTGATTTATTAATTTCTAACAGGGGGGACGGACCCGAGCCTACATTTCAAAGTCTTTAACTATAAGTGAATATATCTGTATTTCATAAACTTAATAAATGTTCTGATTGGACTATTCAGAAAAATACACTTTGACCACCGTCATCGTCATCATCATCATCATCATCATCATCATCATCATCATCATCATCATCATCATCATCATCATCATCATCATCATCATCATCATCATCATCATCATCTATTTCTGTTGTCCTACAGTCACAGAGACCTTCACTGGTAAAACCTTCAGAGGGAGATCATCCACAGTGTTAATGTGTGGAAACATCCTCTCAGTGAAAGTGTGTGTGAAGGTGTGTATGTGTGTGTTAGTATCAGGATCAGAGAACGACAGCTTTCCTTTGTTCCAGTCCAGATTCACTCTGATCCTCTGGAGCTTCTTCTGGACTACGAGATCAGTGTATAAACCTGATGGGGAGCATGTTGAGTATTCACCATTATTGAACCATATTGTCCATATTCCAAACCGTATGAATCCCTTACTCTGGGCAGACTCTGCTAACACACCCAGAAACCAGCCATTACTGTCTCCAACCTGGACGTCCCAGCTGTGAGTCCCTGAGTTAAAGCCCTCAGAACCCAGGACAGAGTAGTAATAATTAAACCTCTCTGGATTATCAGGAAGCTGCTGTTTCTCTCCTCGTCTCACACTGGTCAGATCTTCAGACAGGATGAGTCCTGGAGCAGCAGTGTTTGGGTCCAGAATCACAGGAGTGTAGGAGACCATGTCCTTCATCTTGTTCCAGATGTTGAAGGTGAGGTTGCCCAGGTGTTTGGCCTGGTCTATCAGAGCTCCTGAGTCCAGCTGTGGATCCTCCAGCAGGAGGAGCTGCTGGACTCTTTCCACTGCAGCCTTGTAGTTGTGCAGGAATGAGACGTCTTCAGCTCTCAGCTCGTCCTCTGTGGTTCTGACTGTGTCTGAAAGAGCTGCTATCTCTCTGCTCACAGCCTCCATCTTCCCCTTCATCATCTGACTCTTCTGCTCCTCTTCCTCCCTCAGTGCAGCCATCCTGGCCTCCTCTTCCTCTTCTAGAAACTGGTGAAGCTTCTTAAACTGCTCCTTAATCTGCGTCTCTGTGTGTTGGGCCTGGACCTTCATGTGTTCTGATGTTTGATCAAACTTCACTTTAACTTGTTTAAAAACCTTTAACTTCTTCTTTAAGGGCTTCAGAGTTTCCTGAAGTTCCTTCTTGTGTTGTCGTGCAGCTTCATCGATGGGTCTGAATCTGTGGTCGGTGTGTTTTTCTGAATCTCTGCAGACGACACACACCGGCTGCTGATGGTCCAGACAGAAGAGTTTGAGTTTCTCAGAGTGCAGACTGCAGAGAGTCTCTGAAGATCTCTGAGCTCTCTCCTTTAAGAAACTCTCACACAGGTTCTTTAGAGCAAAGTTAGGAGGTGGGAAGCGCTTTGAATTCCTTCTCTTACAAAGTGGACACTCTTGGACGTGTTTGTCTGTCCACCAGCTCTGCAGACAGACTCTACAGAAGCTGTGGCAACATGACAGGATGACAGGATCTTTAAAGACGTCGTGGCAGACAGAACAGCAGAAATCGTCCTCTAATCTGGAAGCCATTTAGTCTCTGAGTGAAGTTGAAAACTCCCTGTTCCCTGAAAGTTACTCTCACTTTGAGTCTTTGTTCTTGTAAAACTCTGGTTCAGTTTGTGGATTCAGCAGCTGGTTGAAGTGTTAGTATTCCAGTATTCCCAGTATTCCCTCCTGTAGATGTCCTCTCTCAGTGGAACTGGTGGTTTTGGTCTGAAGGTGAATCTTATCGTCCGTCTCTCAGTGTGTCTGTGTGTCGTCTCAGTGAAGACAGAATAACAACCTGTTTCCTGGTTTGTCTCAGGTGAGTCAGGTGATGGGCGGAGCTTCATCAGAACAGTTCATCAGGTTGAGTGTCATTACAAACTTTATTGCCCCCATTAGATACTGTCCACTCCTTCTGTCTTTGTCTTGAGTACGTAGTTCATTCATTTTCATTTTAACAGACTTCTAATATCACTGCCCCGTCTAGGGCACGAGTAGATCTGACTATAAGCTCACAGAAAACCAGTGTGCCTTTCAACCTCTTCATGACAACTCCATCTGCTGAGGAAGGTGATGTGATAAAACTGAAAGCTCCACAGCAGCTACTAAATGGACCTTTTGGACAGTTTGTTAGACCACCTGCTGCATTTTTTTTTTTAAAAAGCTTTTATTTCCACTAAATTCTCAATATATAAACTTGAGTGGTCGGTTGTTACTGGACTTCTGTGCTAGTCATGGACTGTCCATAACAAACACCATGTTCGAACATAAGGATGCTCGTAAGTGTACGTGGTACCAGAGCATCCTAGCCCGAAGGTCGATGATCGATTTTGTTATCGTATCGTCTGATCTGAGGCCGCATGTTTTGGACACTCGGGTGAAGAGAGGGGCGGAGCTGTCAACTGATCACCATCTAGTGGTGAGTTGGGTCAGAGGGTGGGGGAAGACTCTGGACAGACGAGGAGTAGAGCCGCTGCTCCTTTGCGTTGAAAGAAGACAGTTGAGGTGGTTCGGGGATCTAGTAAGGATGCCCCCCCCCCCAGGCACCTCCCTAGGGAGGTGTTCCAGGCACGACCAGCTGGGAGGAGGCCACGGGGAAGACCCAGGACTAGGTGGAGAGATTATATCTCCACACTGGCCTGGGAACGCCTCGTGATCCCCCAGTCAGAGCTGGTTAATGTGGCCCGGGAAAGGGAAGTTTGGGGCTCCCTGCTGGAGCTGTTGCCCCCGCGACCCGACCATGGATAAGCGGTTGAAGATGAATGAGTGAGAAGCGCAGTTGGCGGTTTGCCTCTATGGTTAGCCTCTATGGTTAGCCACTATGGTTAGCCACTATGGTTAGCCTCTATGTTTAGCCTCTATGGTTAGCCTCTATGGTTAGAAACTATGGTTAGCTACTATGGTTAGTCACTATGTTTAGCCTCTATGGTTAGCCTCTATGGTTAGCCACTATGGTTAGCCTCTATGTTTAGCCTCTATGGTTAGCCTCTATGGTTAGAAACTATGGTTAGCTACTATGGTTAGTCACTATGTTTAGCCTCTATGGTTAGCCTCTATGGTTAGAAACTATGGTTAGCTACTATGGTTAGTCACTATGGTTAGCCTCAATGGTTAGCCACTATTGGTAGCCTCTATGGTTAGCCACTATGGTTAGCCTCTATGGTTAGCCTCTATGGTTCAAACCAAATCAAATCAATTTTATTTGTATAGCCCAAAATCACAAATCACAAATTTGCCTCGGGGGGCTTTACAATCTGTACAGAATACAACACCCTCTGTCCTTGACAATGCAACCCTCACATCGGCTAAGGAAAAACTTAACCACAAAAAAAACCCTTTTAACAGGGAGGAAAAATGGAAGAAACCTCAAGAAGAGCGGCAGAGGAGGGATCCCCCTTCCAGGATGGACAGACGTGCAATAGATGTCGCGTGTACAGAGTAACCACATAATGAAAACACAACATAGACAATTCATGACAAAAATGAATACATATAATGTGAATATATGTGAGAAGGTGGATCCAGGAGGATGTCAAGCAGCTTCCAGGCGACGCCAAACAGATAGAGCCAGAGCAACACGACCTCCTCTTGACGTCAAAACCGGTAGAGCCAGAGCAGCACGACTTCCACTCCACGCCAATCAGATAGAGCCTTAGCTGCGTAACCTCCTCTCAACGCCATACAGGTAGAGCCTGAGCAACGCAACCTCCTCTCCATGCCAGATCGATAGAGCCAGAGCAACACGACCTCCTCTCCACATCACGATAGATAGAGCCCGAGCAACACGACCTCTTCTCTACCATGCACCGCCAGAGAGTCAGAGCAACGTCACAGAGCGACTGATGGTCCATCACGGAGAAGCCTGATTCAAAGGAGAGAGAGGGGAGAGAGAGAGAGAGAGAGAGAGAGAGAGAGAGAGCGCAAGGCAGACAGCAGTGCTTGTGGGACATTAACAACAGAGGGTTATAGAGAGGCAGCGGCTTAAAATTAATAATGTTCTCGTCGGCAGGACTGCTAGGCTGAAATAATAAATTGAGACTGAGACCGACCCACCAGCTAACTAATTGAAAGTTAGGGCAAAAAGATGGGTTTTGAGTTTGGATTTAAAGACCTCCACAGAGTCTGACTGTCTGATGTCTATAGGGAGGTTATTCCAGAGGAAAGGGGCTCGGTAAGAAAAGGCCCTTTCGCCTGCTGACTTCTTTTTCACTCTGGGGACAGACAGGATCCCTGTATTCTGAGAGCGGAGAATCCTGGTTGGAGTATAAGATTTAAGTAGATCAGACAAGTAGGAAGGGGAGTACCCATTTACAATTTTATAGGTCATCAGAAGCACTTTAAAATCTGATCTAACATGGATCGGGAGCCAGTGTAATGAAGCTAACACTGGTGTAATATGGTCAAATTTTCTAGTTTTAGTTAAGATTCTAGCTGCAGTGTTCTGAACCATTTGAAGGCTTCTGGTACTAGAACGAGGCAGACCTGAGAGCAAAGCGTTACAGTAATCCAGTCTGGAAGATACAAAGGCGTGGATTAGAATCTCTGCATCGGCCATGGATAAAGAAGACCTGATTTTAGCGATGTTGCGTAGGTGAAAGAAAGCGATCTTTGTGATGTCTTTAATGTGCCGATCAAAAGAGAGAGTTGAATCAAACATGACGCCAAGGTTCTTAACTGTTGAACTCTGGGATATCACACAGTTATCTAGAGTTACTGTTACCTGGTCAAATTTATGTCGGTGTCGAGCAGGTCCAATGACCAGCATCTCCGTTTTATCCGAATTTAGGAGCAAGAAATTACTTGGCATCCAGTTTTTCACCGCAGACAGGCAGGCCTCTAATTTGATAAGTTGTGATCGATCCTCCGCTTTTATCGGCAAATACAGCTGTGTATCATCAGCGTAACAGTGGAAATCAATTCCATAACTACGTATAATTTGGCCCAGAGGTGCGATGTACAGAGAGAAGAGCAGAGGGCCAAGAACAGAGCCCTGAGGTACGCCATATTTCACCTCAGAGAATATTGATGTCGAATTATGAAAAGAGACACACTGAGTTCTTTCAGATAGATAAGATTGTAACCATGCTAGAGCAAGCCCAGAGATGCCAAATGTGTTCTCTAGTCGGTCAAGGAGTATACGATGATCAATAGTGTCAAAAGCTGCACTTAGATCCAGCAATAAAAGTACCGAGGTGGAATCTGAATCCATGTTTAGGAGCAGATCATTTACGACTTTAGTAAGCGCAATTTGGGTGGAGTGGCAGGCCCTAAAGGCAGACTGAAAGGGTTCGAAAAGATCACTAAATAATATATGGTCAGAAAGTTGCTGAGACACCACTCTTTCTAGAACTTTAGAAAAGAATGGAAGGTTTGAGACTGGTCGATAGTTATTTAGAGACCCTGGGTCCAGATGCAGATTTGTAATTAGAGGTTTAATAATGGCTGTCTTGAAACTAGTGGGGACAGTACCAGTCGTAAGAGACACGTTGACAATATTCAACATTGTTGGTCCCAGCCATGGCCATAGATCTTTAAAACGTTTAGCTGGTAAGGGGTCGAGGAGGCAGGTGGTAGGTTTAGAAGCGGAGACCAGTTTAGACAGAGTTTCAAGAGAGACGGTCTCAAAATGTGTAAAGACAGAGGCTAACTGGGACTCGACGCACGGATATTGCATTGCAAAATTTACAGATGTAGCTGGGAGCGAAGAACTAATTTTATATCTAATCTCATCTATTTTTCTGCAAAAGAAATCTAAGAAATCATGTGCTGTAAAGGATGAGCTATTAGTAGTCGGCTGTTTTTGGATGAGTTTGGCTACAGTGTCAAAGAGAAATCTAGGATTGTGTTTATTGTTACTGATTAATCGAGAGAAATAAGCTGTTTTGGCAGCGGACAGAGCACGCTTGTAAATTAAGACACACTCATGCCATGGTAGGTAGTTTACTTCCAGTTTTGATTTACGCCATTTGCGTTCCGATCTCCTGCAGGCTTGTTTAAGAGCACGTGTTTCATCATTAAACCACGGTGTAGACCTCTGTGAGCGTCTGGTTTTAGTAGTAAGAGGTGCGACTGAATCTAGAAGATTAGAAAGGGCTGTGTTTAAGTCATTAGTACAGTTTTCAACAGGACCTGTCGCTGTAGTGAAAGGAGCCAGAACCACAGGTAATCGCTCACCAAGTTCAGTTATAGTCGACGGACCGATATGGCGAGTGGTGACCACAACAGCACCCGTATTACGTGGACAGGCTGATGATGCTTCGAATTTAATAAGAAAATTATCCGACATCACCGATGTGACGGGAGAGACAGTCACGGCAGTTACATCTATTTCACGAGACAGTATCAGATCGAGGGTGTTACCACTGGAATGAGTGGGTTCATGTACAGACTGAATGAAACCAAAAGTATGGAGGAGGACCAAAAAGGCTTTACATAGAGGATCATCAGCCTTATTCAGGTGAATATTGAAATTACCAATAATTACAATCTCATCAGAATGAGTGATAATGTCTGAGAGAAATTCTCCAAATTCTTCTAAAAACTGTGAATAAGGGCCAGGCGGTCTGTAAAGTACCACAAGATGGAGCCTGCTGCCCCGGACACGGCAATTCGTGGTTAATGGGGATGATTTTAATACAAGAGACTCAAATGAGTTAAATTTAGTATGAAGTGTGGAGGATAAATTAAAAAGGGATTTGTAGACTCAGGCAACACCTCCACCTTGTTTAGTAGCCATGGCAACATGGGCATAAGGGAAGTTTGGTGGGGAAGCTTCATTTAATGGTAAGAAAACATTTGGTTTCAGCCACGTTTCACATAGCCCAATCATATCCAGGCCATGTTGAAGAATCAGATAATTTATCAGTAGAGCTTTGTTAGACAACGATCTGATATTTAGAAAACCAAATTTGAGGGTTGTTTTAGAGCTGCAGCTTTTATTGATAGAGTTGGCATCAGATGAGCTAGTGATTTTAATAAGATTTCTTGTGACATTAGTTTGAGGGATTAGTGGACTGCGTACGCGACGGCGCGGTGATACAACTAGGATTTTATTAGGTCTTGTGTTTTGTGAAACTGGATCAGGTGCTTCATGAGACAGTTCACAACCACCAGTGGTCGGGATGATTAACAGGTTTTTGTGGTTCACATATTTCTTTGGTAGAGGAAGTTTGTGTGTACGCGGCCGGGGGAAGGAGACAGTCTCAATGTTGTAAACTAAGCTATCAGTCTGGTAATCTATACTATCTAGGTTTCCCTGTCTAGATAAATTTAGTAAGCTAATGGACTCCAAAACCGCACTAACCCATCTTTCTAGCGCAGTTCAGCATACTAACTACACTAGCTTTTGTTAACTCTGACTGCCTCAGCCTAGCATTATTGGTGCCGACATGAATAGCAATGTTCCTGTAGCTAGTGATGTGCTGTGCCTTCGTCCCCTGCTTCTCCCTGTGTGATGCCAGCAGCCTCAGGTTAGCTTCAACGTCGGAAACTCTGGCCCCGGGTAAACAGTACACATCGGCTGGTGTGGCTAATCTGATATTGCGGGTGATGGAATCCCCTATCACTAGCGTGCGTTGCCCGTCCCTGTCATCAGGAGTGGAGGAGACGCACGGACCCGAAGGATTACGAACAAGAGCAGAAAACCGGTTTGCAGCCGGGAGAGGCGACTGCAGACCGGGCAGCACAGCCGGCTGCGAGCTCCGGCGATTCCTCCTAGGCCGTCTGACAGTGACAAACTCCACAGGCTCTGCCGACGAGGCTAAGTTAGAGCTATCGCTAGCAGGCACGCTAACCGGCCTGCGGCTAATGCTATCTGGAGTGCCCGTGACATCTAAGCTAAAGCTAAGCGCGACAAGCTTCTCTAAATCCCGGACACGTCTCTCTAGCAGAGACATCCTATCTGCACACCCCGCGCAAGCCATGGGTATCACGCTAAAATGAAATGAAGTAATTAACAGGAAAGCAGAATATGGTTAGCTGTGGGTAAGCTAAGCAGGTATGCTACGCTAACAGATAACAATATGAACAGCAGCAGCTGTCGTAACCGCTACTGATAGACGTTTCACAACAAATAACAATCTAGAAATTCTATGAAATCAATGCAGCTAGAGTAACAAAGTAGAGATAAAAGATCGATACGGTGTTAACACAGAGAAGAGTGAGCAGCAGTGTACGATCTCACGGAAGTTTTGGGAAGTGCGTCACAGAAGCTGGTCCTTCACAGAAGCTGGTCCGTACGACAAGTAAATTAAGATTTTTTTTCTCGTAATATTCCGACTTTTTTCCACGTAAAGTTATGACTTTATTCTCGTAATATTACGACTTTTTTTCTCGTAAAGTTATGACTTCATTCTCGTAATTTTACGACTTTTTTCCACGTAAAGTTATAACTTTATTCTCATAATATTACGGGGTTTTTTTCTCATAAAGTTATGACTTTATTCTCGTAATTTTACACCTTTTTTTCTAGTAAAGTTATGACTTTATTCTCGTAATATTACGACTTTTTTCTCGTAAAGTTATGAATTTATTCTCGTAATTTTACGACTTTTTCCTCGTAAAGTTATGACTTTATTCACGTAATTTTACGACTTTTTTTCCCGTAAAGTTATGACTTTATTCTCGTACTAATACCACTTTTTTTTCTTGAAATAGTATGAATTTATTCTCAATAAATTACGATTTTATTCTCGTAATATTTTGACTTTATTCTCGAAATCTCAGATTTTTTTTTTCCCTCAATGTTGCCCTTATACTCCGTTGTACTTCCTCTAGCTCCTTCACAATAAAAGTTTTTTGTTAGTTGTCAGCAGTGTGAGAAAAATGAATTTGAAGTAAATGGGACTAAAAACAAAGACTGGTTTTGTCTCTGTTGTCTGTCTGTCTGTCTGTCTGTCTGTCTGTAGTCTCACTCTCTGTCTTTTATTTGGTTCAGGTTGTCTCTGGGCGACTGGGCCGGCTCTCTGGTTCTGGGTGAGGTGTCGTGGCCGCTGGTGTACGGCGTGGCGGTGGACCTGCTGGGCTCTGACCTCGTCCACAGATACGTTGGCGTGGAGGCGTACTCCAGACACGACTCTCCGTTCACACTCACCAAAACAGGTCCAGGAACAGTCGTCTGGCTTCTTCTTAATTCTTTCTCATATCACATCTCTCATATTTCTCCCTCCCAGTTTCTGTCTGATATTTCAGGTTTAACAGTTTTTGATTTATATGCTCAACAATCACAGAGAAGCAGTCAGATGTCACTTTAACTTTATTTATTTTTTAATATTATTTAATAACTTCCAGTTGAAGCTTTAATCTCATTTTCTAATGAAGAATTACAGCGAACAGATGATGTCAAATAAAATCTCTTTAACACTTTACATCAATAAACAAATCAATGTTTGAACCTGCTGTTCAAATACACAGAAACTTCACATTAAAGATATAATCAATAATCAATAATGGTAAACCAAAGAGTAGCCCCCCCCCCACCACCAAAACCAATCTGAAGCTGCCGTCAATCACAACTTGATTGACAGGTCTTGTGATTCAGAAACAGGAGAGATATGAGTTATTAATTCTGACGATGTTACATCTAGTAGTCGATTAATAATTTCTAACGGGGGGGACGGACCCGAGCCGTGGTCGGGGCCATAGATTCTAACTTACTGATATTTCAGAGCCGTGTTCGGGGCCATAGATTCTAACTTACTGATATTTCAGTAAGAGACGGAGAAGGAGGATGGCAGGTTAACAAAGAGGATGACATCCTCCCTCAAATCGCCTACTGGTTACATCAATAATGTGTGTAAACACAGCAGTAAACCTGGTTTCTGATCCAAGTTCACTGAGTTTATCTGGATCATGTTACTAAATTAACTCAACATTTGGAACGTGGACTGATCCAGGTTTTTCTCAGTAAATCTGCTTCCTGGATCAGGATCCAAACCCTTCTACATTTCAAAGTCTTTAACTATAAGTGAATATATCTGTATTTCATAAACTTAATAAATGTTCTGATTGGACTATTCAGAAAAATACACCTTGACCACCACCACTATCACCATCACCATCACCATCACCATCATCATCATCATCACCATCATCTATTTCTGTTGTCCTACAGTCACAGAGACCTTCACTGGTAAAACCTTCAGAGGGAGATCTTCATCAGTGTCAATATATGGAAACATCCTCTCAGTGAAAGTGTGTGTGAAGGTGTGTATGTGTGTGTTAGTATCAGGATCAGAGAACGACAGCTTTCCTTTGTTCCAGTCCAGATTCACTCTGATCCTCTGGAACTTCTTCTGGACTACGAGATCACTGGATGGACCTGATGAGGAGGCTGCTGAGTATTTACCATCACAGAACCCTATTATCCATATTCCAGACAGTATGTCTCCCTTCCTCTGGGCAGACTCTGCTGCCACACCCAGTAACCAGGCTGTACTGTCTCCAACCTGGACGTCCCAGCTTTGAGTCCCTGAGTTAAACCCCTCAGAACCCAGGACAGACCAGGAATCATAAATCCTCTCTGGATTATCAGGAAGCTGCTGTTTCTCTCCTGCTCTCACACTGGTCAGATCTTCAGACAGGATGAGTTCTGGATAAGCAGTGTTTGGGTCCAGAATCACAGGAGTGTAGGAGACCATGTCCTTCATCTTGTTCCAGATGTTGAAGGTGAGGTTGCCCAGGTGTTTGGCCTGGTCTATCAGAGCTCCTGAGTCCAGCTGTGGATCCTCCAGCAGGAAGAGCTGCTGGACTCTTTCCACTGCAGCCTTGTAGTTGAGCAGGAATGAGACGTCTTCAGCTCTCAGCTCGTCCTCTGTGGTTCTGACTGTGTCTGAAAGAGCTGCTATCTCTCTGCTCACAGCCTCCATCTTCTCCTTCATCATCTGACTCTTCTGCTCCTCTTCCTCCCTCAGTGCAGCCATCCTGGCCTCCTCTTCCTCTTCTAGAAACTGGTGAAGCTTCTTAAACTGCTCCTTAATCTGCGTCTCTGTGTGTCGGGCCTGGACCTTCATGTGTTCTGCTGTTTGATCAAACTTCACTTTAACTTCTTTAAAAACCTTTAACTTCTCCTTTAAGGGCTTCAGAGTTTCCTGAAGTTCCTTCTTGTGTTGTCGTGCAGCTTCATCGATGGGTCTGAATCTGTGGTCGGTGTGTTTTTCTGAATTTGTGCAGACGAGACACACCGGCTGCTGATGGTCCAGACAGAAGAGTTTGAGTTTCTCAGAGTGCAGACTGCAGAGAGTCTCTGAAGATCTCTGAGCTCTCTCCTTTAAGAAAGTCTCACACAGGTTCTTTAAAGCAAAGTTAGGAGGTAGTATATCCTTTGAATTCCTTCTCTTACAAAGTGGACACTCTTGGACGTGTTTGTCTGTCCACCAGCTCTGCAGACAGACTCTACAGAAGCTGTGGCAACATGACAGGATGACAGGATCTTTAAAGACGTCGTGGCAGACAGAACAGCAGAAATCGTCCTCTAATCTGGAAGCCATTTAGTCTCTGAGTGAAGCTGAAAACACAGCAGGCAGACGGCTCAGACACTCCCTGTTCCCTGAAAGTTACTCTCACTTTGAGTCTTTGTTCTTGTAAAACTCTGGTTCAGTTTGTGGATTCAGCAGCTGGTTGAAGTGGTAGTATTCCAGTATTCCCAGTATTCCCTCCTGTAGATGTCCTCTCTCAGTGGAAGTGGTGGTTTTGGTCTGAAGGTGAATCTTATCGTCCGTCTCTCAGTGTGTCAGTGTGTCGTCTCAGTGAAGACAGAATAACAACCTGTTTCCTGGTTTGTCTCAGAGAGTCAGGTGATGGGCGGAGCTTCATCAGAACAGTTCATCTGGTTGAGTTTCATTAGAAACTTTATTGTTTTTAGATACTGTTCACTCCTTCTGTCTTTGTCTTGAGTACGTAGTTCATTCAGAAATGATCCATCGCCAACTGTGTGAATGTGTAAATTAACAGACTTCTAATATCACTGCCCCGTCTAGGGCACGAGTAGATCTGACTATAAGCCCACAGAAAACCAGTGTGCCTTTAAACATCTTCATGACAACTCCATCTGCTGAGGAAGGTAATGTGATAAAACTGAAAGCTCCACAGCAGCTACTAAATGGACCTTGTGGTCACTTTGTTAGACCACCTGCTGCATTTTTTTTTTAAAAAGCTTTTATTTCCACTAAATTCTCAATATATAAACATATCAGACAGAAAGTGTGTTTTCACCTCTGACCTCTGACCTCTGACCCTGTACAGTAACACTTTGGTCGTGTTTGCAGGAATCCCTCACAGCCCGCTCACTGAGACGGGAGCCATCGTTACTACGTCTTTACTGCAGGTAAACTCACTCACCCATCAACCATCCATCACCAGTGATGTCACTTCCTGTAACGCTCGCTGTGTGTCTCCAGCTGGCCGGGCGTCTGTGTGCCGAGGAAGAGGAGAAGTACGACTCTGTGAGTGACACACAGACAGACAGCAGACTGTAAACGTCCACTCAGAATCAGACTGACTGTTTGTTTGTTTGTAGGTGCTGAATGTCATCCGAAGGCTCTGCAACAAGGAGCACGTCAACTTAAACTGCACCAGGTGCTGATGCTGCAAACATTTTACACTCTAGAAAATGCAAATTTAATGTTAAGTTAAATATCTGTTAAAAATAAAGCAGGATTTGTTAAATTGAAGGTGAATTACTTTTCAAAAGAAGCGCCTCTCCGGGAACCATCACCTTAACGTGGTGGAGAGGTTTGGGTGTCCCTATGAACCTGAGAGCTATGTTGTCTGGAGCCTGGTGCTCCTGGTAGGGTCTCCCATGGCAAATTGGTTTCAGGCGAGGGGCCAGACTAAGAATGGTTCAAAGTACCCCAATGAATAATCGAGGTAGAGGACAAGTGACCCGGCCCGGAGGAAGCCCGGGGCCCACGTCTGGAGCCAGGCCCAGACGGAGGGCCCGTCAGCGAGCGTCTGGTGGCCGGGCTTGCCACGGAGCCCGGCCGGGGATACCCCGAAGAAGCAACTTGGCACCCCCCTCCTCTCCATCCTGTGGGCTCACCACCTGCGGGAGGAACCGCTGGGGTAGGGTGCGCAGCCACATGGGTGGCAGCGAAGGCCAGGGACCTCGACGGACCAGACCTGGGCGGCAGAGGCTGGCTCTGGGGACGTGGAACGTCACCTCTCTGTGGGGGAAGGAGCCGGAGCTTGTGCGGGAGGTGGAGCGCTACCAGTTAGATCTGGTGGGGCTTACCTCTACGCACAGTCTCGCTTCTGGAACCGTACTCCTTGATAGGGGTTGGACTTTATTCTTCTCTGGAGTTGCCCAAGGTGTGAGGCGCCGGGCGGGTGTGGGGATACTCACAAATCCCCGGCTGAGTGCCGCTACGTTGGAGTTTACCCCGGTGGACGAGAGGGTCGCCTCCCTACGCCTTCGGGTTATGGGGGGGGAAAACTCTGACTGTTCTGTGTGTGTATGCACCGAACAGCAGTTCAGAGTATTCGGCCTTCTTGGAGACCCTGAATGGAGTCCTGCATGGCACTCCAGTAGGGGACTCCATAGTTCTCCTGGGAGACTTCAACACGCATGTGGGCAACGATGGAGACACCTGGAGAGGCGTGATTGGGAGGAATGGCCCCCCTGATCAAACCCGAGTGGTCGGTTGTTACTGGACTTCTGTGCTAGTCATGGACTGTCCATAACAAACACCATGTTCGAACAGAAGGATGCTTATAAGTGTAAGTGGTACCAGAGCATCCGAGCCCGAAGGTCGATGATCGATTTTGTTATCGTATCGTCTGATCTGAGGCCGCATGTTTTGGACACTCGGGTGAAGAGAGGGGCGGAGCTGTCAACTGATCACCATCTGGTGGTGAGTTGGGTCAGAGGGTGGGGGAAGACTCTGGACAGACCTGGTAAACCCAAACGGGTAGTGCGGGTGAACTGGGAACATCTGGAGGAGGCCCCTGTCCGAGAGACCTTCAACTCACACCTCCTGCGGAGCTTTTCTGGCATCCCTGTGGAGGTTGGGGCCATTGAACCCGAGTGGACGATGTTCAAAGCTTCCATTGCTGAAGCTGCGGCAGTGAGCTGTGGTCTAAAGGTCTTAGGTTGCCTCAAGGGGCGGCAACCCTCGAACACCGTGGTGGACACCGGTGGTCAGGGAAGCCGTCCGACTGAAGAAGGAGACCTTCCGGGATATGTTATCTCGGAGGACTCCGGAGGGGGTTGCAAGGTACCGACAGGCCCGACGGGCAGCAGCCGCTGCCGTGAAGGAGGCAAAGCAGCGGGTGTGGGAGGAGTTCGGAGCAGCCTGGAGAAGGACTTTCGGTCGGCACCAAGGTGCTTCTGGAAAACCGTCCGGAACCTCAGGAGGGGGAAACGGGGAACCATCCAAGCTGTGTACAGTAAGGATGGGACACTGTTGACCTCAACGGAGGAGGTAATCGGGCGGTGGAAAGAGCACTTTGAGGAACTCCTGAATCCGACTAATACGCCCTCTTTGTAGAGGCAGAGCTGGAAGCTGATTGGGGATCATCATCGATTTCCCTGGTGGAAGTCACTGAGGTAGTCAAACAACTCCACAGTGGCAAAGCCCCGGGGATTGATGAGATCCGTCCAGAAATGCTGAAAGCTTTGAGTGTGGAGGGGCTATCTTGGATGACACGTCTCTTCAACATTGCGTGGAAGTCGGTGACAGTGCCTACGGAGTGGCAGACAGGGGTGGTGGTTCCCCTCTTCAAAAAGGGGGACCAGAGAGTGTGTGCCAATTACAGGGGTATCACACTACTCAGCCTCCCTGGTAAAGTCTACTCCAAGGTGCTGGAAAGGAGGGTTCGCCCGATAGTCGAACCTCGGATCGAAGAGGAACAATGCGGATTCCGTCCTGGCCTTGGAACAACGGACCAGCTCTTCACTCTCGCAAGGATCCTGGAGGGGGGCCTGGGAGTATGCCTATCCAGTCTACATGTGTTTTGTGGACTTGGAGAAGGCGTATGACTGGGTCTCCCGGGAGATACTGTGGGGGGTGCTGCGGGAGTACGGGGTGAGGGGGGCCCTTCTTAGGGCCATCCAATCTCTGTACGCCCAAAGCGAGAGCTGTGTCCGGATCCTCGGCAGTAAGTCGGACTCGTTTCCGGTGGGTTTGGCCTCCGCCAGGGCTGCGCTCTGTCACCAATCCTGTTCGTGATATTCATGGACAGGATATCGAGGCGTAGTCGAGGGGGAGGAGGGGTTTGCAGTTCGGTGTGCTGAGGATGTCATCGCTGCTTTTTGCAGATGATGTGGTCCTGTTGGCATCATCGGACTGTGACCTCCAGCACTCACTGGATCGGTTCGCAGCCGAGTGTGAAGCGGCTGGGATGAGGATCAGCACCTCTAAATCTGAGGCCATGGTTCTCAGCAGGAAACCGATGGATTGCCTCCTCCGGGTAGGGAATGAGTCCTTACCCCAAGTGAAGGAGTTCAAGTACCTCGGGGTCTTGTTCGCGAGTGAGGGGACAATGGAACGTGAGATTGGCCGGAGAATCGGAGCAGCGGAGGCGGTACTGCATTCGCTTTACCGCACCGTTGTGACGAAAAGAGAGCTGAGCTGGAAGGCAAAGCTCTCGATCTACCGGGCAATCTTCGTTCCTACTCTCACCTTTGGTCATGAGAGTTGGGTCATGACCGAAAGAACGAGATCGCGGGTACAAGCGGCCGAAATGGGATTCCTCAGGAGGGTGGCTGCGTCCTCCTTAGAGATAGGGTGACTGGGAACGCCTCGGGATCCCCCAGTCAGAGCTGGTTAATGTGGCCGGGAAAGGGAAGTTTGGGGCTCCCTGCTGGAGCTGTTGCCCCCGCGACCGACCCGGATAAGCGGTTGAAGATGAGTGAGTGAGAAGAAGCAGTTGGCGGTTTGCCTCTATGGTTAGCCTCTATGGTTAGCCTCTATGGTTAGCCACTATGGTTAGCCTCTATGTTTAGCCTCTATGGTTAGCCTCTATGGTTAGAAACTATGGTTAGCCACTAGTTAGCCTCTATGGTTAGCGTCTATGGTTAGAAACTATGGTTAGCCACTATGGTTAGCCTCTATGGTTAGCCTATATGGTTAGCCTATATGGTTAGCCACTATTGTTAGCCTCTATGGTTAGCCTCTATGGTTAGCCTTATGGTTAGAAACTATGGTTAGCCACTATGGTTAGCCTCTATGGTTAGCCTCTATGGTTAGCCTCTATGTTAGAAACTGTGGTTAGCCTCTATGGTTTGCCTCTATGGTTAGAAACTATGGTTAGCCTCTATGGTTAGCACTATGGTTAGCCTCTATGGTTAGCCACTATGGTTAGAAACTATGGTTGCCTCTATGGTTAGCCACTATGGTTAGCCTCTATGGTTAGCCACTATTGTTAGCCTCTATGGTTAGCCTCATGGTTAGCCACTCTAGGTTAGAAACTGTGGTTAGCCCTATGGTTAGCCTCTATGGTTAGCCTCTATGGTTAGCCACTAGGTTAGCCTCTATGGTTAGCCACTATGGTTAGAAACTATGGTTAGCCTCTATGGTTAGCCTCTATGGTTAGAACTATGGTTAGCCTCTATGGTTAGCCTCTATGGTTAGCCTCTATGGTTAGAACTGTGGTAGCCTCTATGGTTTGCCTCTATGGTTAGAAACTATGGTTAGCCTCTATGGTTAGCCACTATGGTTAGCCTCTATGGTTAGCCACTATGGTTAGAAACTATGGTTAGCCTCTATGGTTAGCCACTATGGTTAGCCTCTATGGTTAGCCACTATTGTTAGCCTCTGGAGGAGGCCCCTTGTCGAGAGACCTTCAACTCACACCTCCTGCGGAGCTTTTTCTGGCATCCCCGTGAGGTATGGGGCCATTGAACCCGAGTGTACATTTTCAAAGCTTCCATTGCTGAAGCTGCTGGCATGAGCTGTGTCCCTAAAGGTCATTAGGTGCCTCAAGGGCGGCAACCCTCGAATCACCGTGTGGACACCGGTGGTCCAGGGAAGCCGTCCGACTGAAGAAGGAGACCATCCCCGGATATGGGTTATCTCGGAGGACTCCGGAGGGGTTGCAAGGTACCGACAGGCCGACGGCAGCAGAGCCGCTGCCGTGAAGGAGGCAACGCAGCGGGTGTGGGAGAGTTCGGAGGCAGCCATGGAAATGACTTTTCGTCGGCACCAAGGTGCTTCTGGAAACCGTCCGGAACCTCAGGAGGGAGGCAACGGGGAACCATCCAAGAGCTGTGTACAGAAAGGATGGGACACGTTGACCTCAACGGAGGAGGTAATCGGGCGGTGGAAAGAGCACTTTGAGGAACTCCTGAATCCGACTAATACGCCCTCTTTGTAGAGGCAGAGCTGGAAGCTGATTGGGGATCATCATCGATTTCCCTGGTGGAAGTCACTGAGGTAGTCAAACAACTCCACAGTGGCAAAGCCCCGGGGATTGATGAGATCCGTCCAGAAATGCTGAAAGCTTTGAGTGTGGAGGGGCTATCTTGGATGACACGTCTCTTCAACATTGCGTGGAAGTCGGTGACAGTGCCTACGGAGTGGCAGACAGGGGTGGTGGTTCCCCTCTTCAAAAAGGGGGACCAGAGAGTGTGTGCCAATTACAGGGGTATCACACTACTCAGCCTCCCTGGTAAAGTCTACTCCAAGGTGCTGGAAAGGAGGGTTCGCCCGATAGTCGAACCTCGGATCGAAGAGGAACAATGCGGATTCCGTCCTGGCCTTGGAACAACGGACCAGCTCTTCACTCTCGCAAGGATCCTGGAGGGGGCCTGGGAGTATGCCTATCCAGTCTACATGTGTTTTGTGGACTTGGAGAAGGCGTATGACTGGGTCTCCCGGGAGATACTGTGGGGGGTGCTGCGGGAGTACGGGGTGAGGGGGGCCCTTCTTAGGGCCATCCAATCTCTGTACGCCCAAAGCGAGAGCTGTGTCCGGATCCTCGGCAGTAAGTCGGACTCGTTTCCGGTGGGTTTGGCCTCCGCCAGGGCTGCGCTCTGTCACCAATCCTGTTCGTGATATTCATGGACAGGATATCGAGGCGTAGTCGAGGGGGAGGAGGGTTTGCAGTTCGGTGTGCTGAGGATGTCATCGCTGCTTTTTGCAGATGATGTGGTCCTGTTGGCATCATCGGACTGTGACCTCCAGCACTCACTGGATCGGTTCGCAGCCGAGTGTGAAGCGGCTGGGATGAGGATCAGCACCTCTAAATCTGAGGCCATGGTTCTCAGCAGGAAACCGATGGATTGCCTGCTCTGGGTAGGGAATGAGTCCTTACCCCAAGTGAAGGAGTTCAAGTACCTCGGGGTCTTGTTCGCGAGTGAGGGGACAATGGAACGTGAGATTGGCCGGAGAATCGGAGCAGCGGAGGCGGTACTGCATTCGCTTTACCGCACCGTTGTGACGAAAAGAGAGCTGAGCTGGAAGGCAAAGCTCTCGATCTACCGGGCAATCTTCGTTCCTACTCTCACCTTTGGTCATGAGAGTTGGGTCATGACCGAAAGAACGAGATCGCGGGTACAAGCGGCCGAAATGGGATTCCTCAGGAGGGTGGCTGGCGTCTCCCTTAGAGATAGGGTGAGAAGCTCAGTCATCCGTGAGCGACTCGGAGTAGAGCCGCTGCTCCTTTGCGTTGAAAGGAGCCAGTTGAGGTGGTTCGGGCATCTAGTAAGGATGCCCCCTGGGCGCCTCCCTAGGGAGGTGTTCCAGGCACGACCAGCTGGGAGGAGGCCACGGGGAAGACCCAGGACTAGGTGGAGAGATTATATCTCCACACTGGCCTGGGAACGCCTCGGGATCCCCCAGTTAGAGCTGGTTAATGTGGCCCGGGAAAGGGAAGTTTGGGGCTCCCTGCTGGAGCTGTTGCCCCCGCGACCCGACCCGGATAAGCGGTTGAAGATGAGTGAGTGAGAAGCGCAGTTGGTGGTTTGCCTCTATGGTTAGCCTCTATGGTTAGCCTTTATGGTTAGCCACTATGGTTAGCCTCTATGGTTAGCCTCTATGGTTAGCCTCTATGGTTAGAAACAATGGTTAGCCACTAGTTAGCCTCTATGGTTAGCCTCTATGGTTAGAAACTATGGTTAGCCACTATGGTTAGCCTCTATGGTTAGCCTCAATGGTTAGCCACATGGTTAGCCACTATGGTTAGCCTCTATGGTTAGCCTCTATGGTTTGCCTCTATGGTTAGCCACTATGGTTAGCCTCTATGGTTAGCCTCTATGGTTAGCCGCTATGGTTAGAAACTATGGTTAGCCACTATGGTTAACCTCTATGACTAGCCACTACGGTTAGCCTCTACGGTTAGAAACTATGGTTAGCCACTATGGTTAGCCTCTATGGTTAGCCACTATGGTTAGCCTCTATGGTTAGAAACTGTGGTTAGCCTCTATGGTTTGCCCCTATGGTTAGAAACTATGGTTAGCCTCTATGGTTAGCCTCTATGGTTAGCCACTATGGTTAGCCTCTATGGTTAGCCACTATGGTTAGAAACTATGGTTAGCCTCTATGGTTAGAAACTATGGTTAGCCTCTATGGTTAGCCACTATCGTTAGAAACTATGGTTAGCCTCTATCGTTAGCCTCTATGGTTAGCCTCTATGGTTAGAAACTATGGTTAGCCTCTATGGTTAGCCACTATGGTTAGCCTCTATGGTTAGCCTCTATCGTTAGCCTCTATGGTTAGCCTCTATGGTTAGAAACTATGGTTAGAAACTATGGTTAGCCTCTATGGTTAGCCACTATGGTTAGCCTCTATGGTTAGCCTCTATGGTTAGCCACTATGGTTAGCCACTATGGTTAGCTTCTATGGTTAGCCACTATGGTTAGAAACTATGGTTAGCCTCTATGGTTAGCCTCTATGGTTAGCCTCTATGGTTAGAAACTATGGTTAGCCTCTATGGTTAGCCTCTATGGTTAGCCTCTATGGTTAGCCTCTATGGTTAGCCTCAATGGTTAGCCACTATTGTTAGCCTCTATGGTTAGCCTCTATGGTTAGCCACTATGGTTAGCCTCTATGGTTAGCCTCTATGGTTAGCCACTATTGTTAGGCTCTATGGTTAGCCTCTATGGTTAGCCTCTATGGTTTGCCTCTATGGTTAGCCTCTATGGTTAGCCTCTATGCTTAGAAACTATGGTTAGCCTCTATGGTTAGCCACTATGGTTAGCCTCTATGGTTTGCCTCTATGGTTAGCCTCTATGGTTAGCCACTATGGTTAGCTTCTATTGTTCGACACTATGGTTAGCCACTATTGTTAGCCTCTATGGTTAGCCTCTATGGTTAGACTCTATGGTTAGCCTCTATGGTTAGCCACTATGGTTAGCCTCTATGGTTAGAAACTATGGTTAGCCTCTATGGTTAGCCTCTATGGTTAGCCTCTATGGTTAGCCACTACGGTTAGCCTCTATGGTTAGAAACTATGGTTGGCCACATGGTTAGCCACTATGGTTAGCCTCTATGGTTAGCCTCTATGGTTAGAAACTATGGTTAGCCACATGGTTAGCCACATGGTTAGCCTCTACGGTTAGCCTCTATGGTTAGCCTCTATGGTTAGCCTCTATGGTTAGCCTCTATGGTTAGCCACTATGGTTAGCCTCTATCGTTAGCCTCTACAATTAGCCACTACGGTAAGCCTATGGGACTAACTAGCTTACTGCTACTTCCTCTGCCTCACTGGAAGTTCCGCCCATGATCATTTCTACAGAAACGCCCCTGAGAATAATGTGGATAGACGGGTTTCTTGGATACAAACATTACTGGTTGTGTGAGCATTCAGGGGGCAAAACCACTTTGGCAGCCGGTCACAAGATTGTAGTCAACAGTTGTAATCAGCATAGATTTGTAAATTATTGATTCCTTTATGATAGCTTATGAACAGGCCTTCCAATGAATTATCTTCAATTATAATATTTAATTCAGTCAGTTATTATAAGCCTTTTATATTTATGAGAGACATGGTTTTTAGTTGGAAAGCTTTTTTCTAATAAAGTAGTCTTAAAGTAGTACTGAGTACTGAGGGGCATTTTTTCTTGTGTGTGGAGGTAATAAAGTGAGTTTTGTTGCTGTGATGTTTAGTTATCAGAGCAGCAGGAAGGCCAGTGTGAGACTCCGCGCTCTGTCCTTCTACCTGCAGGAGAAAAAGGTAAAACATCCTTTAAAACATCTGTTTCACCAGAGTCGACCCACGTCTCCTCTCTAAAAATCCGCCTGTGTTACAGTGTTTTCCAGACAAGGCGGACATTAATGCTGCTTTGGATCTAATGCTGCAGGTAAAACACACCTTTAAGTTTATTGTTGTTTTACATCCCAACAGGTCAGGACGCTTGTCATGATCTTTATTATTCTCACACAGTAGATGATTTGAGGGGGGGGATGCTCCCTTTTCTTAACCTGTTATCCCCCCTTTCCATCCCCTAGTAGCAGAGAGAGTGCAGGGGCAGAATATGTTAATCTAGTCTACCTGAATCACTGATCCTTTATCTGACTGAGGTTTGTGCCAGTTAGAATCTATGGCCCCGACCACGGCTCTGAAATATCAGTAAGTTAGAATCTATGGCCCCGACCACGGCTCTGAAATATCAGTAAGTTAGAATCTATGGCCCCGACCACGGCTCTGAAATATCAGTAAGTTAGAATCTATGGCCCCGACCACGGCTCTGAAATATCAGTAAGTTAGAATCTATGGCCCCGACCACGGCTCTGAAATATCAGTAAGTTAGAATCTATGGCCCCGACAACGGCTCTGAAATATCAGTAAGTTAGAATCTATGGCCCCGACCACGGCTCTGAAATATCAGTAAATTAGAATCTATGGCCCCGACCACGGCTCTGAAATATCAGTAAGTTAGAATCTATGGCCCCGACCACGGCTCTGAAATATCAGTAAATTAGAATCTATGGCCCCGACCACGGCTCTGAAATATCAGTAAGTTAGAATCTATGGCCCCGACCACGGTCCGAAATATCATTAAGTTAGAATCTATGGACCCGACCACGGCTCTGAAATATCAGTAAGTTAGAATCTATGGCCCCGACCACGGCTCTGAAATATCAGTAAGTTAGAATCTATGGCCCCGACCACGGCTCTGAAATATCAGTAAGTTAGAATCTATGGCCCCTACCACGGCTCTGAAATATCAGTAAGTTAGAATCTATGGCCCCGACCACGGCTCTGAAATATCAGTAAGTTAGAATCTATGGCCCCGACCACGGCTCTGAAATATCAGTAAGTTAGAATCTATGGCCCCGACCACGGCTCTGAAATATCAGTAAGTTAGAATCTATGGCCCCGACCACGGCTCTTAAATATCAGTAAGTTAGAATCTATGGCCCCGACCACGGCTCTGAAATATCAGTAAGTTACAATCTATGGCCCCGACCACGGCTCTGAAAAATCAGTAAGTTAGAATCTATGGCCCCGACCACGGCTCTGAAATATTAGTAAGTTAGAATCTATGGCCCCGACCACGGCTCTGAAATATCAGTAAGTTAGAATCTATGGCCCCGACCACGGCTCTGAAATATCAGTAACTTAGAATCTATGGCCCCGACCACGGCTCTGAAATATCAGTAAGTTAGAATCTATGGCCCCGACCACGGCTCTGAAATATCAGTAAGTTAGAATCTATGGCCCCGACCACGGCTCTGAAATATCAGTAAATTAGAATCTATGGCCCCGACCACGGCTCTGAAATATCAGTCAATTAGAATCTATGGCCCCGACCACGGCTCTTAAATATTAGTAAGTTAGAATCTATGGCTCCGACCACGGCTCTGAAATATCAGTAAGTTAGAATATTATGGCCCCGACCATGACTCTGAAATATCAGTATGTTAGAATCTATGGCCCCGACCACGGCTCTGAAATATCAGGAAGTTAGAATCTATGGCCCCGACCATGGCCCTGAAATATCAGTAAGTTAGAATCTATGGCCCCGACCACGGCTCTGAAATATCAGTAAGTTAGAATAATATGGCCCTGACCACGGCTCTGAAATATCAGTAAGTTAGAATCTATGGCCCCGACCACGGCTCTCAAATATCAGTAGGTTAGAATCTATGGCCCCGACAATGACTCTGAAATATCAGTAAGTCAGAATCTATGGCCCCGACCACGGCTCTGAAATATCAGTAAATTAGAATCTATGGCCCCGACCACGGCTCTGAAATATCAGTCAATTAGAATCTATGGCCCCGACCACGGCTCTTAAATATCAGTAAGTTAGAATCTATGGCTCCGACCACGGCTCTGAAATATCAGTAAGTTAGAATATTATGGCCCCGACCATGACTCTGAAATATCAGTATGTTAGAATCTATGGCCCCGACCACGGCTCTGAAATATCAGTAAGTTAGAATCTATGGCCCCGACCACGGCTCTGATATATCAGTAGCAAAAATAAAATAAAATAAAATAAAATAAAACAAAATAAAAAAAATATTTGTCTGTTGTGTATATTAATTTTACAATTCCTATTTTAGAAATAAATTAAAGATATGTTAATGTCCTTAACTTAATACAGTTATTTGTTATTAAGTTGTCTCTACTGTGTCTCTAATGTTTCTCTACTGTGTCTCTACTGTTTCTCTACTGTCTCTACTGTGTCTCTACTGTTTCTCTACTGTGTCTCTACTGTTTCTCTACTGTATCTCCACTGTATCTCTACTCTATCTCTGCTGTATCTCTACTGTGTCTCTACTGTATCTCTACTGTGTCTCTACTGTATCTCTACTGTTTCTCTACTGTATCTCTACTGTTTCTCTACTGTGTCTCTACTGTTTCTCTACTGTATCTCTCATGTATCTCTACTGTTTCTCTACTGTGTCTCTACTGTGTCTCTACTGTATCTCTACTGTGTCTCTACTGTATCTCTACTGTGTCTCTGCTGTGTCTCTACTGTATCTCTACTGTGTCTCTACTGTGTCTCTACTGTGTCTCTACTGTATCTCTACTGTTTCTCTACTATGTCTCTGCTTTGTCTCTACTGTATCTCTACTTTATCTCTACTGTGTCTCTATTGTGTCTCTACTGTGTCTCTACTGTGTCTCTACTGTATCTCTACTGTGTCTCTACTGTATCTCTACTGTGTCTCTACTGTATCTCTACTGTATCTCTACTGTTTCTCTACTGTTTCTCTACTGTGTCTCTACGGTTTCTCTACTGTATCTCTACTGTGTCTCTACTGTATCTCTACTGTTTCTCTACTGTATCTCTACTGTTTCTCTACTGTGTCTCTACTGTTTCTCTACTGTATCTCTCATGTATCTCTACTGTTTCTCTACTGTGTCTCTACTGTTTCTCTACTCTATCTCTCATGTATCTCTACTGTTTCTCTACTGTGTCTCTACTGTTTCTCTACTGTATCTCTCATGTATCTCTACTGTTTCTCTACTGTGTCTCTACTGTTTCTCTACTGTATCTCTACTGTGTCTCTACTGTATCTCTACTGAGTCTCTACTGTTTCTCTACTGTGTCTCTACTGTTTCTCTACTGTTTTTCTACTGTGTCTCTACTGTGTCTCTACTGTTTCTCTACTGTTTCTCTACTATGTCTACTGTATCTCTACTGTATCTCTACTGTGTCTCTACTGTGTCTCTACTGTGTCTCTACTTTATCTCTACTGTGTCTCTACTGTGTCTCTACTGTGTCTCTACTGTGTCTCTACTTTGTCTCTACTGTTTCTCTGATTTGACTCTACTGTGTCTCTACTGTGTCTCTACTGTGTCTCTACTGTATCTCTACTGTTTCTCTACTGTATCTCTACTGTATCTCTACTGTGTCTCTACTGTATCTCTACTGTGTCTCTATTGTGTCTCTACTGTATCTCTACTGTATCTCTACTGTGTCTCTACTGTATCTCTACTGTGTCTCTACTGTATCTCTACTGTATCTCTACTGTGTCTCTACTGTATCTCTACTGTGTCTCTACTGTGTCTCTACTGTGTCTCTACTGTATCTCTACTGTATCTCTACTGTGTCTCTACTGTATCTCTACTGTGTCTCTACTGTGTCTCTACTGTGTCTCTACTGTATCTCTACTGTGTCTCTACTGTATCTCTACTGTGTCTCTACTGTGTCTCTACTGTGTGACAGTGCTCCTCAACAGAGATCACCTGTGAATCAGGAGCTGCCATGGCCGCCTCGTTAGCCAATGGGGGCCTCTGTCCACTGTCAGACGACCAGGTGCTGTCGCCGGCGGCGACGCGGAGCATGCTGTCCATGATGCAGGTGGCGGGGATGAAGGATTACTCCACCACCTTCCACTACAAGGTCTGTAATGTCTCCATCCTGCTGTAGTCAACCATTAAGAGGAAGTGCTCTCAGTTTAACACCTGGACGTACCTGCAGGACTTATGACATCACTACTTGTTTGGAGCCAATCAGGGCCCAGTATGAAGCTTGAAACCTCCAGGTCACTTTACAGTGGAGCAGGAGACATCTGGTGTCCAGAAGTTCAACAATCTTTCCATGATGGAGAAGAAGGAGATGTCAGTTTTAGGAGTTATTATGTGGTATTAGTACCTGAAGTAAAGTACCCAAATACTTCTTCCATCACTGACTAAATGTTTTTCTATGGTTCAGATATAAATACAGATGTGTTCTCTGAGGATCTCCATGTTTTGCTTTTATTTTGAAGAGTCATGTAGTCGTATGTTGCCTTGTTTCTGGTTGCAGACGTCGGTACCGGCCGTGTCCGGCAGCCACGGCTCCCTGCTGGCGGTGGTTCCTGGTGTTCTGGGTCTGATGGCGTTCTCTCCGGAGACGGACGCCTGTGGAAACCCCTGGAGGGCCGTCCACTTCTGCCAGGTACGTAACACCTTCCTCCCATTTATTTATTTAATTCATACCTTTCATGGTGGACACAGAGCACAAAATAAACTAACAATTAACTATTAAAAACAACTTGTTCCAGATAATAAACATCAGTGACCAAAGTAAAAATATAATAATAATAATATTAATAATAATAATGATAACAGCATCAATATTAATAATTAAAATGATAATAACAATAATAATAACAACACTTCTAATAATAATGATAACAATAATAATGATAATGACAATAATAATACAAATGATAATAAAACAAATGAATAATAATAATAATAATAACAGCATCAATAATAATTATTATAATGATAATAATAATAACAATAAGAGCAATAATAATGATAATAAAAATGATAATGATAATATTAATGACAATGATGATAATGATAATGACAATAATAATACAAATGATAATAAGAAGATAATAATAATAAAAATAATAATAATAATAATAATAATAATAATAATATTAATAATGATATACATGTCTGGGTTAAGTAAAAATACGTAAAATAAATACATCAGAATCAGAAAACATAGTGGTTACACTATATTATGATTAAAATTCAGTTGTCATCTACATAATTTATAATAAGTAATACACAATGTCACTGAGCATTTATTCAAGTGCTGCACTTAAGTACAAATTTGAGGTACTACTTTACTTGAGTATTTTCTTTTTATTCCACTTTAACCGATTAGCGTTTGACAGAAAATGTATTCTGATTATTGTTTAAGTCATTTTCCGATGTAAACATGCTTCATACCAACAGACTGTAGACTACAGGTTGTTACAGGACTACAGTTAGATGTATTCAATAATAGTTTGATAAAGAGTAGAGTTTAGATCTGGAGATCAACTTTTTATTCTTCTTTTGTTTATGTTTATTTATTTTGCACAAAAATGAAGACGACACAAACATAACAAAAGTAAATAATATACAGTACAATGCAGGAAGAGGCTTAAAAAACAACAACACTGGGTTTATTTGAAGCCTCCACCTGAATAGAGTTAAAATTTCACAATGTTATAGAGAAGATTAATATACAGAAATAATATGACTACATACTAGTGATGACAAACAATTAGAGCAAGATATATATAAAATAACAACAATAACAATAAATATATTAAAAAAAAGGCGACTTAAGACGAATGTTTAAAAGACGTTTAGTCAGTTTCACCACAACAAGATTTTCAGAGTGAAAAGTGTATTTATTTCTTTATTTCTTTATTTATTTGTTACCGCAATGCAAAAAAAAATGTTGTTATTATTTTTTTTTATAGGCGACCGCGTATATGACCTATAGTTAAACCAGCCCTTTATTAATATATATATATATATATATATATGTGTGTTTGTGTTTGTAGGAGCTGATTTCCACATTTCAGCTGCACAGTTTTGACATCAGGACTCCGTTCAGACAGATTCTGGCCTACAGACAGTGGAAGGCTGAATCTGAGGTCAGTTCTGTTACAGTTAACTTTCCGTCTCTCTTCAGGATCAGTGTTCATATTTAAACCCTCCTCTCCTCTGCAGGGATACCAGATCATGAACGTCCTGCTGGCAGCTTTTAAAGGAGACGTCCAGGCCCTGAGGAGGTCATTTTAATATGACAACTTCACATAATCACGTTAATGCAGATTACACACTGTCGGTATTCCTGTTTATTAAGACTGTCAGGCAACGAATTCTACAGACTTTTCCTCCAGCGCCACCATGAGGTTGAATTACAGCCTCACAGAGCTGCTGCCATGACGGTAGACCATGTTAACCTGTGTATATTATATTTATAGGCCTACTTCTGCACTATTTATGTCTCAGATTCTCATTTTGACTTCATGTTTTTCTTTTTATACATATTTAATGAGCACTGTTAGATGGAGACTGACACTGAGATAATTGTTGTTCACATGACGACAATAAATAAAATTGAAACTTGAGTTTGAAGACTTGATTGATTTGTGAGGATGAAGGAGCTGCCTGTGAGACAGTATCTTCTCTTCTTCTGTGGTTGTCTGCAGGTACTTCCTGTCCGGAGTGGATGTAAACGCCGTCGACTACGACGGCAGGTCGGCTCTGCACGTGGCGGCCGCCGAAGGTCACGCTGAGGTCATCCGCTTCCTGCTGCAGAACACCGGAGCGAACCCCGCCCTCAAGGACAGGTGAGAGACCGTACCTGCTGAAGACAGTGTGTCCAACCATCAGCCTCCGGAGCGTCACACACTCTTACACAGCGTAGGAAAGCACAGTGCTATCACCAGATGAGGGACAACTTTGTTCAGAACCAGCAGGCTGGAGGCCAACGGCAGCTCTGTAAAGATAAACTGAGGGCGTATAAATCTTTGGATGTCTATAGTTAACTATCCTTCAGTAAAGTCAGTCACAAAGAGAGTCGGACAATATGGGAGAAGCGTTTCAGAGACGGAGAGAAAGGGTTGCTAATAGTTTAGCCTTCTGCTAACAGCAGCCAACGGCTCACGGCTGCTGTTAGCAGAAGGCTAAATATGATCAACATTTACTCTCCATCTCTGAAACCTTTCTCTCATATTGTAGCTCTCTAGAGCCTCCAATCACAGTTTGTCATCTCAAATGTTTGTGATATCTGGATTCTGGCACCAACAACACAGCAAGATGACATTTTAGATGTGTAGCTTTAGCCCACTGCTAGTGTTAGTTAGCCTCCAGTCTTTGGTTAGCCTCCAGCTAACACCGTGACCTCATCATGACCTCATCATGACCTCATCACTAAAATGGTCTATCATCTTTAGTTGACCCTTAAAAAAACAGACTTTCTTAAAACAAGTGAAAAGATCTTCTAGTGCAGTCAGAATATTTCAACAAGTTCCAATAAAATCATCTTGCTTAATTTTGCATAGTTTAATCTTGAAACAAGAATAGAATAGAATAGAATAGAATAGCCTTTATTGTCATTGCACAGTCTCCTATACAACGAAATTTAGGGGTGCTACAACTGAAGGTGCATTTGCAATAAAATCAAGAATTAAAAGAACACGTAAGAACAACAGGACTAAATAATAATAAAAAATAAAAAAAGAGCACTTAGGTCATAAAGAACAGATGATGTCACAGTTATAAATCAGGATGGGGTAATACAAAATAAAAAAGAAAGAAAGAAAGAGGGAAAGAGGGAAACTTTAATTTATAAAATACTTGAAACAAGCTGAGTTATTCTGACTCCACCGGTGACTTTTACACTTGTTTTAAATGAATCCGACTATCAGGACTTAAATAACAAACATGACTTGTGTTGGTCCCTGTTGGAGGAGACGCTGTGTGATGTAGTTTCGTCTCTCCACCAGATGGGGGAGCTCTCCTCTGCAGGAGGCCAGGAGACACAACAAGGACGCTGCTGTCCAGCTGCTGCAGGGATCCGTCTGAATCTGACCTTTGACCTGTTAGACAAAACCTTATCTGATGAATAAAATAAATCAATAAACCTGATTCTTTATACAGCCAGTGGTGGAAGAAGTACTGCAGTAAAAGCACTAATACAAGTGTCAAGAAAATAGTAATAAAGCATTTCATTAATTAATTACTAATTGTACAATAAAACCAACCATCAATAAATTGGTGCACAAATTATATTATTAATCTATAAATAAAAAGACTAAACTACAAAGTAATTCGTTATTTGATATTTTAATGGGCAATAAAAATAGGAATTATAAAAATAATTTACAAATGAAATAATAATACATCAATAATGAGTTCCAATTAAAAAGGGATTTACAAAAGCAACATAAAGCAGTCAATTAGTACATCATTCAAAAATAAATAAATTAATTCATAAATGAATAACTGGCATTTCAAAATACATTTGAAAAAGCAGTTTAAAAAGAGAAATAAAGAACGTAAGAATACAGATTTTAATCAGGGCGATTTATGGAATAATTTTTCATTTGTACGTTTTTTTTATAATTCCACTTTTTAAAATGTCAAATAATTAATTATTTTTTAATTTAGTCTATTTATTTATAGATGAATAAATTAAACAAATAAAGTAATTATTAAAATTTTTTATTGATGCCTATTTTTATTGTACAAAGTGCATTTAAAACATTACTTAAGTAAAACTACAAAAGTAGTACCAAAAGTAAAAGTACTCATTATCCAGAGTAATCTATATTATACTATTGTATTATAATTATTGATGCATTAATGTGTTCATCACTTTAATGTTGCAGCTGGTAAAAGTGGAGCTACTTTTAATTTACTAATATATATCTTATATTTATTACTTTAGCTTGAGAATTCCCGCCTGGGGATCAATAACTTCTTATTAATATCATAATTTATTTGTTGAAAATATATTGTATTATTGAATAACTAGTAACTAAAGTTATTAAATATATGTAGTGAAGTAACAAAATAAATAATTTCCCTCTGAGATGTAGTGGAGTAGAAGTATAAAGTAGCAGAAAATGGAAATACTCAAGTAAAGTACAAGTACCTTAAGTACGTGAGTAAATATACTTAGTTACTTTCCACCACTGGAAACAGGCGTCAGTTCACTGAGTTATTATCTGGATAACTTCTCTGAATAAAACTCATGTTTCAAGGCTTTACTTTGGAAGTAAAGTAGAAGTACACAGAGTAGTGGAGTACTTCACTTCTATCACACGAGATGTAAACTTTTAAACGTTTAAACCGTTTAAATGAGGAGTTTAACTTCTCTTTGTCTCCGGACTGAAAGCAGCTCGGGACTCTGAGAGAATAATTAATATTCTGTTCACATCAGCTTCTTTTCTATTGATGAGAAAACGCTGCTCTGGAATCAGCTGCAGTGTTGTTGTTTTTAATAAAGCAGCTTTATGTTTCTGAGGAGAGACTCCGGTTTCCTTCTGTAGACTCACGTTCACTTTTCTTTCCTTCAGTACTTTAAAATATTATATTATTATTCCTAAACATGATATTTAAATAATTTAAAACAAACGAACCAGACGGGATTAAAAACAGAAAATCGTCACTTTCTACATAAATGAGATGTTTATCATTCATTTTGAGGATTTACTTGGAAAATTTGTGATTTTGTGTTTAGAAAATAAAATGGACTTAGTGGAAAGTAAAATTTACTTAAGTACATTTTGAGTCACTTGTACTTTTCTTGAATATTTACATTTTATGCTTCTTTATACTGCTGATAAATAAAAGTTATTTCTTTCAGAAGATCAATAAACTCGAGCTGTCAGAGGTGGAAAGTACTACATTTACTCAAATACTTGATTATTTCAATGTTCTGCTACTTTTTACTTCTCCTCCACTACTAGGTCAATATTGTACTTTTTACTCCACTACATAATAACTTTAGTTACTTTACAGATTCAGATTATTAAAACAAAATCTAATCAGCTAATAAATGATGATGTATTAATACATATTAAACTACCAGCAGTATATAAAGTAATTAAAAGTAGCTCCATCTTTACCAGCTGCAACATTAGTGATAAACAAACTTATTGTTAATGCATTAACAATAATATAATATAGATTATTCTGCATAATGAGTATTTTTACTTTTAGTACTTTAAATATATTTTGATTTATTTTGATATATTTATGGAGGACCACAAGTATCACGGAAAAAGTAATAAAGCATTTAATTAATTAATAAATAAATAATTTAACAATAAAAATAGGCATTAATACACAGTTTGCAAATTAATGTATTAATCTATAAATAAATTGACTATATTACAAAGTAATTATTTTTTTGTTATATGAATCCATCAAGCTATATGACTGATAAAATCCAATAGATAATAGGAAAAGGAAATCACCCTTTTAAATGCCTTTTTAAAAAAAAAAAAAAAAAGTATTTTTAAACTGCATTTTCAAATACATTTTTAAATTCTATTATATTTATGAAAGTATTAATGTATTTTTAAATAATGCAACTTATTGACTGTTAAATAATTGAAGCTATTTAATGATGGATTAATATGTAATTTGTAAATTATTTTTTATAATTCCTCGTTTTATTGCTTCTTTATAGAGTACTTCTACACCGTGGTATTACTACTTTTACTGGAGTAAAATATCAGAGTACTTCTTCCAGTACTGTTGACTTGACATTAAAAGTTCAACAGTAAATGTGACATTAAACTCAGAAAGTAGAACTTTAAATGTCTCTGCTGTCAGAATGTCTCTGAATCATAAAAACATTAAACTTTTTCATTTGTATTGTTTTGTTGTCACTGTGAAACTTCTTCTCATGTTTTATTTGTTACCACCTCATGAATATTAATGAGATGAGGAGTTGTGAACCAATCATCTTCTGAGAGGCAGGACGACGAGTCAAGCTGACATCAGAGCTGTGCCGGACGTTAGGTACGTACCTTCACAATAAAAGTAGAACATCAGCTGCTGTTTACTGTTACTATTAACCACATACCGTAGCTAGTTGAAGTAATTTTATTTCAGCAATTCAGTAGTTTTTCCTCTGCGTTGTGTTTCCATATGAATGAGTGACTCAGTGATGGACATATGTCAGATAAATGTATTATAGAGTAACGCTGCAACTATTAAATCTAAAAGTAAATTATAATCTACAAATGTGCATTTAAGACTGTAAATTATAATCTAAAAATTTGCAAAAATGTGCATTAAAAACTGTAAACTATAATCTAAAAATGTGCATTAAAGACAATAAATTATAATCTAAAAAGGTGCATTAAAGCATGTAAATTATAAGATAAAAATATGCATTAAAGACAATAAATTATAATCTAAATTTGTGTAAAAATGTGCATTAAAGACAATAAATTATAATCTAAAAATGTGCATTAAAGACTGTAAATTATAATCTAAAATTGTGCATTAAAAACAATAAATTATAATCTAAAATTGTGCATTAAAGACTAAATTATAATCTAAAAATATGCAGAAATGGGCATTAAAGACTTTAAATTATAATCTAAAAATGTGCATTAAAGACAGGTTTCTCTTAATCTTTTTAACCTTTTTATTGTTTTGTATTTGTGGAATCAGGAGAAAGAGAAGGAGAGCATGGACAGCACGAAGTGGGGAGTCTCCATCTGCACTGTGGATGGACAGAGGTACAGTACGTCCATATATTAAAACAAACCTATTTACATTTTCCTGATTATACTGATGTACTTTTATCAGTTGACATTTTCAATGCAGGACTTTTACTACTTTTTACAGTGTGGTAGTACTTTTACTGCAGTAAAAGATCTGATTACTTCCTCCATCACTGCCTGTAGACGAGTGGAAGTTTCAACTTGTAACTTGCATCTCAATTTAGACCAACTTTTACTTTGCAATGAAATCATCTCTTCCTTATGACGAGTGTTAGGGCCACGTTGAGGGACAAAAATAAATCTGAGATTTCAAGAATAAATAATAATAATAAGTCATAATATTATAATAAAGTTATGACTTTATTCTCATAATATTACGAGTTTTTTTTTCTTGAAATAGTATGACTTTATTCTCAATAAATTACGAGTTTTTTTCTCGTAATATTACGACTTTTTTCCACGTAAAGTTATGACTTTATTCTCGTAATGTTACAACTTTCTTTCTCGTAAAGTTATGACTTTATTCTTGTAATTTTACAACTTTTTTCCTCGTAAAGTTATGACTTTATTCATGTAATTTTACGACTTTTTTTCTCGTAACGTTATGACTTTATTCTCGTAATAATACCACTTTGTTTTTCTTGAAATAGTATGAATTTATTCTCAATAAATTCCGATTTTTTTTTTTTTCTCGTAATATTATGACTTTATTCTCGAAATCACAGGTTTTTTTTTCCTCAATGTGGCCCTAATACTCCGTTCTACTTCCTCTAGCTCCTTCACAATAAAAGCCTTTTGTTAGTTGACAGCAGTGTGAGAAAAATGAATTTGCAGTAAATGGGACTAAAAACAAAGACTGGTTTTGTCTCCGTTGTCTGTCTGTCTGTCTGTCTGTCTGTCTGTCTGTCTGCCTGTCTGTCTGTCTGTCTGTCTGTCTGTCTGTCTGTCTGTCTGTAGTCTCACTCTCTGTCTTTTATTTGGTTCAGGTTGTCTCTGGGCGACTGGGCCGGCTCTCTGGTTCTGGGTGATGTGTCGTGGCCGCTGGTGTACGGCGTGGCGGTGGACCTGCTGGGCTCTGACCTCGTTCACAGATACGTTGGCGTGGAGGCGTACTCCAGACACGACTCTCCGTTCACACTCACCAAAACAGGTCCAGGAACAGTCGTCTGGCTTCTTCTTAATTCTTTCTCATATCACATCTCTCATATTTCTCCCTCCCAGTTTCTGTCTGATATTTCAGGTTTAACAGTTTTTGATTTATATGCTCAACAATCACAGAGAAGCAGTCAGTATCACTTTAACTGTATTTATTTTTTAATATTATTTAATAACTTCCATTTGAAGCTTTAATCTCATTTCTAATGAAGAATTACAGCGAACAGATGATGTCAAATAAAATCTCTTTAACACTTTACATCAATAAACAAATCAATGTTTGAACCTGCTGTTCAAATACACACAAACTTCACTAAAAGATATAATCAATAATCAATAATGGTAAACCAAAGAGTAGCCCCCCCCACCACCAAAACCAATCTGAAGCTGCCGTCAATCACAACTTGATTGACAGGTCTTGTGATTCAGAAACAGGAGACTAAATATGAGTTATTAATTCTGATGATGTTACATCTAGTAGGTGATTATTAATTTCTAACGGGGGGGACGGACCCGAGCCTTCATTTCAAAGTCTTTAACTATAAGTGAATATATCTGTATTTCATAAACTTAATAAATGTTCTGATTGGACTATTCAGAAAAATACACCTTGACCACCATCACCATCATCACCATCATCACCATCATCACCATCATCACCATCATCATCATCATCATCATCATCTACATCATCATCATCATCTACTTCTGTTGTTCTACAGTCACAGAGACCTTCACTGGTAAAACCTTCAGAGGGAGATCATCCACAGTGTAAATATATGGAAACATCCTCTCAGTGAAAGTGTGTGTGAAGGTGTGTATGTGTGTGTTAGTATCAGGATCAGAGAACGACAGCTTTCCTTTGTTCCAGTCCAGATTCACTCTGATCCTCTGGAGCTTCTTCTGGAATACGAGAACAGTGGATAAACCTGGTGGGGAGAATGTTCCGTATTTACCATTAATGAACCATATTGTCCATATTCCAGACCGTATGTCTCCCTTCCCCTGGACAGACTCTGCTAACACACCCAGTGACCAGCCTGTATTGTCTCCAACCTGGACGTCCCAGCTGTGAGTCCCTGAGTTAAAGCCCTCAGAACCCAGGACAGAGTAGTATTTAAACCTCTCTGGATTATCAGGAAGCTGCTGTTTCTCTCCTCGTCTCACACTGGTCAGATCTTCAGACAGGATGAGTTTTGTACCAGCAGTGTTTGGTTCCAGAATCACAGGAGTGTAGGAGACCATGTCCTTCATCTTGTTCCAGATGTTGAAGGTGAGGTTGCCCAGGTGTTTGGCCTGGTCTATCAGAGCTCCTGAGTCCAGCTGTGGATCCTCCAGCAGGAGGAGCTGCTGGACTCTTTCCACTGCAGCCTTGTAGTTGTGCAGGAATGAGACGTCTTCAGCTCTCAGCTCGTCCTCTGTGGTTCTGACTGTGTCTGAAAGAGCTGCTATCTCTCTGCTCACAGCCTCCATCTTCTCCTTCATCATCTGACTCTTCTGCTCCTCTTCCTCCCTCAGTGCAGCCATCCTGGCCTCCTCTTCCTCTTCTAGAAACTGGTGAAGCTTCTTAAACTGCTCCTTAATCTGCGTCTCTGTGTGTCGGGCCTGGACCTTCATGTGTTCTGATGTTTGATCAAACTTCACTTTAACTTCTTTAAAAACCTTTAACTTCTCCTTTAAGGGCTTCAGAGTTTCCTGAAGTTCCTTCTTGTGTTGTCGTGCAGCTTCATCGATGGGTCTGATTCTGTGGTCGGTGTGTTTTTCTGAATCTCTGCAGATGTGACACACCGGCTGCTGATGGTCCAGACAGAAGAGTTTGAGTTTCTCAGAGTGCAGACTGCAGAGAGTCTCTGAAGATCTCTGAGCTCTCTCCTTTAAGAAAGTCTCACACAGGTTCTTTAAAGCAAAGTTAACAGGTGGGTCCTTTGAATGTCTTCTCTTACAAAGTGGACACTCATGGACGTGTTTGTCTGTCCACCAGCTCTGCAGACAGACTCTACAGAAGCTGTGGCAACATGACAGGATGACAGGATCTTTAAAGATGTCGTGGCAGACAGAACAGCAGAGATCGTCCTCTAATCTGGAAGCCATTTAGTCTCTGAGTGAAGCTGATAACACAGCAGGCAGACGGCTCAGCCACTCCCTGTTCCCTGAAAGTTACTCTCACTTTGAGTCTTTGTTCTTGTAAAACTCTGGTTCAGTTTGTGGATTCAGCAGCTGGTTGAAGTGGTAGTATTCCAGTATTCCCCTCTATTCCCTCCTGTAGATGTCCTCTCTCAGTGGAAGTGGTGGTTTTGGTCTGAAGGTGAATCTTATCGTCCGTCTCTCAGTGTGTCTGTGTGTCGTCTCAGTGAAGACAGAATAACAACCTGTTTCCTGGTTTGTCTCAGGTGAGTCAGGTGATGGGCAGCGCTTCATCATTCCAGTTCATCAGGTTGAGTTTCATTCCAAACTTTATTGTTTTTAAATACTGTTCACTCCTTCTGTCTTTGTCTTGAGTACGTAGTTTATTCACACAAGAAATGATCCATCGCCGACTGTGTGAATGTGTAAATTAACAGACTTCTAATATCACTGCCCCGTCTAGGGCACGAGTAGATCTGACTATAAGCTCACAGAAAACCAGTGTGCCTTTAAACATCTTCATGACAACTCCATCTGCTGAGGAAGGTGATGTGATAAAACTGAAAGCTCCACAGCAGCTACTAAATGGACCTTGTGGTCAGTTTGTTAGACCACCTGCTGCATTTTTTTTTTAAAAAGCTTTTATTTCCACTAAATTCTCAATATATAAACATATCAGACAGAAAGTGTGTTTTCACCTCTGACCTCTGACCTCTGACCCTGTACAGTAACACTTTGGCTGTGTTTGCAGGAATCCCTCACAGCCCGCTCACTGAGACGGGAGCCATCGTTACTACGTCTTTACTGCAGGTAAACTCACTCACCCATCACCCATCATCCATCCATCACCAGTGATGTCACTTCCTGTAACGCTCGCTGTGTGTCTCCAGCTGGCCGGGCGGCTGTGTGCCGAGGAAGAGGAGAAGTACGACTCTGTGAGTGACACAGACAGACAGTAGACTGTAAACGTTCACTCAGAATCAAACTGACTGTTTGTTTGTTTGTAGGTGCTGAATGTCATCCAAAGGCTCTGCAACAAGGAGCACGTCAACTTAAACTGCACCAGGTGCTGATGCTGCAAACATTTTACACTTTAGAAAATGCAAATTTAATGTTAAGTTAAATATCTGTTAAAAATAAAGCAGGATTTGTTAAATTGAAGGTGAATTACTTTTCAAAAGAAGCGCCTCTCCGGGAACCATCACCTTAACGTGGTGGAGAGGTTTGGGTGTCCCTATGAACCTGAGAGCTATGTTGTCTGGAGCCTGGTGCTCCTGGTAGGGTCTCCCATGGCAAATTGGTTTCAGGCGAGGGGCCAGACTAAGAATGGTTCAAAGTACCCCAATGAATAATCGAGGTAGAGGACAAGTGACCCGGCCCGGAGGAAGCCCGGGGCCCACGTCTGGAGCCAGGCCCAGACGGAGGGCCCGTCAGCGAGTGTCTTCGGGATACCCCGAAGAAGCAACGTGGCACCCCCCTCCTCTCCATCCTGTGGGCTCACCACCTGCGGGAGGAACCGCCGGGGTCGGGTGCGCAGCCACATAGGTGGCAGCGAAGGCCAGGGACCTCGACGGACCAGACCTGGGCCGCAGAGGCTGGCTCTGGGGACGTAGAACGTCACCTCTCTGTGGGGGAAGGAGTCGGAGCGTGTGCGGGAGGTGGAGCGCTACCAGTTAGATCTGGTGGGGCTTACCTCTACGCACAGTCTCGGTTCTGGAACCGTACTCCTGGATAGGGGTTGGACTTTATTCTTCTCTGGAGTTGCCCAAGGTGCGAGGCGCCGGGCGGGTGTGGGGATACTCACAAATCCCCGGCTGAGTGCCGCTACGTTGGAGTTTACCCCGGTGGACGAGAGGGTCGCCTCCCTACGCCTTCGGGCTATGGGGGGGAAAACTCTGACTGTTGTGTGTGCGTATGCACCGAACAGCAGTTCAGAGTATTCGGGCCTTCTTGGAGACCCTGAATGGAGTCCTGCATGGGGCTCCAGTAGGGGACTCCATAGTTCTCCTGGGAGACTTCAACACGCACGTGGGCAACGATGGAGACACCTGGAGAGGCGTGATTGGGAGGAATGGCCCCCCTGATCTAAACCCGAGTGGTCGGTTGTTACTGGACTTCTGTGCTAGTCATGGACTGTCCATAACAAACACCATGTTCGAACAGAAGGATGCTTATAAGTGTACGTGGTACCAGAGCATCCGAGCCCGAAGGTCGATGATCGATTTTGTTATCGTATCGTCTGATCTGGTGAGTTGGGTCAGAGGGTGGGGGAAGACTCTGGACAGACCTGGTAAGCCCAAACGGGTAGTGCGGGTGAACTTGGAACGTCTGGAGGAGGCCCCTGTCCGAGAGACCTTCAACTCACATCTCCGGCGGAGCTTTTATGGCATCCCTGTGGAGGTTGGGGCCATTGAACCCGAGTGGACGATGTTCAAAGCTTCCATTGCTGAAGCTGCGGCAGTGAGCTGTGGTCTAAAGGTCTTAGGTGCCTCAAGGGGCGGCAACCCTCGAACACCGTGGTGGACACCGGTGGTCAGGGAAGCCGTCCGACTGAAGAAGGAGACCTTCCAGGATATTTTATCTCGGAGGACTCCGGAGGCGGTTGCAAGGTACCGACAGGCCCGACGGGCAGCAGCCGCTGCCGTGAAGGAGGCAAAGCAGCGGGTGTGGGAGGAGTTCGGAGCAGCCATGGAGAAGGACTTTCGGTCGGCACCAAGGTGCTTCTGGAAAACCGTCCGGAACCTCAGGAGGGGGAAACGGGGAACCATCCAAGCTGTGTACAGTAAGGATGGGACACTGTTGACCTCAACTGAGGAGGTAATCGGGCGGTGGAAAGAGCACTTTGAGGAACTCCTGAATCCGACTAATACGCCCTCTTTTGTAGAGGCAGAGCTGGAAGCTGATGGGGGATCATCATCAATTTCCCTGGTGGAAGTCACTGAGGTAGTCAAACAAGTCCACAGTGGCAAAGTCCCGGGGATTGATGAGATCCGTCCAGAAATGCTGAAAGCTTTGGGTGTGGAGAGGCTATCTTGGATGACACGTCTCTTCAACATTGCGTGGAAGTCGGTGACAGTGCCTACGGAGTGGCAGACAGGGGTGGTGGTTCCCCTCTTCAAAAAGGGGGACCAGAAAGTGTGTGCCAATTACAGGGGTATCACACTACTCAGCCTCCCTGGTAAAGTCTACTCCAAGGTGCTGGAAAGGAGGGTTCGGCCGATAGTCGAACCTCGGATTGAAGAGGAACAATGCGGATTCCGTCCTGGCCTTGGAACAACGGACCAGCTCTTCACTCTCGCAAGGATCCTGGAGGGGGCCTGGGAGTATGCCTATCCAGTCTACATGTGTTTTGTGGACTTGGAGAAGGCGTATGACCGGGTCTCCCGGGAGATACTGTGGGGGGTGCTGCGGGAGTACGGGGTGAGGGGGGCCCTTCTTAGGGCCATCCAATCTCTGTACGCCCAAAGCGAGAGCTGTGTCCGGATCCTCGGCAGTAAGTCAGACTCGTTTCCGGTGGGTTTGGCCTCCGCCAGGACTGCGCTTTGTCACCAATCCTGTTCGTGATATTCATGGACAGGATATCGAGGCGTAGTCGGGGGAGGAGGGTTTGTAGTTGGGTGTGCTGAGGATGTCATCGCTGCTTTTTGCAGATGATGTGGTCCTGTTGGCATCATCGGACTGTGACCTCCAGCACTCACTGGATCGGTTCGCAGCCGAGTGTGAAGCGGCTGGGATGTGGATCAGCACCTCTAAATCTGAGGCCATGGTTCTCAGCAGGAAACCGATGGATTGCCTACTCCGGGTAGGGAATAAGTCCTTACCCCAAGTGAAGGAGTTCAAGTACCTCGGGGTCTTGTTCGCGAGTGAGGGGACAATGGAACGTGAGATTGGCCGGAGAATCGGAGCAGCGGAGGCGGTACTGCATTCGCTTTACCGCACCGTTGTGACGAATAGAGAGCTGAGCCGGAAGGCAAAGCTCTCGATCTACCGGGCAATCTTCGTTCCTACTCTCACCTATGGTCATGAGTGTTGGGTCATGACCGAAAGAACGAGATCGCGGGTACAAGCGGCCGAAATGGGATTCCTCAGGAGGGTGGCTGGCGTCTCCCTTAGAGATAGGGTGAGAAGCTCAGTCATCCATGAGCGACTCGGAGTAGAGCCGCTGCTCCTTTGCGTTGAAAGGAGATAGTTGAGGTGGTTCGGGGATCTAGTAAGGATGCCCCCCCCCCCAGGCACCTCCCTAGTGAGGTGTTCCAGGCACGACCAGCTGGGAGGAGGCCACGGGGAAGACCCAGGACTAGGTGGAGAGATTATATCTCCACACTGGCCTGGGACGCCTCGGGATCCCCCAGTCAGAGCTGGTTAATGTGGCCCGGGAAAGGGAAGTTTGGGGCTCCCTGCTGGAGCTGTTGCCCCCGCGACCCGACCCCGGATAAGCGGTTGAAGATGAGTGAGTGAGAAGCGCAGTTGGCGGTTTGCCTCTATGGTTAGCCTCTATGGTTAGCCTCTATGGTTAGCCACTATGGTTAGCCTCTATGTTTAGCCTCTATGGTTAGAAACTATGGTTAGCCACTAGTTAGCCTCTATGGTTAGCCTCTATGGTTAGAAACTATGGTTAGCCACTATGGTTAGCCTCAATGGTTAGCCACATGGTTAGCCACTATGGTTAGCCTCTATGGTTAGTCTATATGGTTAGCCACTATTGTTAGCCTCTATGGTTAGCCTCTATGGTTAGCCTCTATGGCTAGCCTCTATGGTTAGAAACTATGGTTAGCCACTATGGTTAGCCTCTATGGTTAGCCTCTATGGTTAGCCTCTATGGTTAGAAACTGTGGTTAGCCTCTATGGTTAGAAACTATGGTTAGCCTCTATGGTTAGCCTCTATGGTTAGCCACTATGGTTAGCCTCTATGGTTAGCCACTATGGTTAGAAACTATGGTTAGCCTCTATGGTTAGCCACTATGGTTAGAAACTATGGTTAGCCTCTATGGTTAGCCTCTATGGTTAGCCTCTATGGTTAGAAACTATGGTTAGCCTCTATGGTTAGCCACTATGGTTAGCTTCTATGGTTAGCCTCTATGGTTAGCCACTATGGTTAGAAACTATGGTTAGCCTCTATGGTTAGCCTCTATGGTTAGCCTCTATGGTTAGAAACAATGGTTAGCCACTATGGTTAGCCACTATGGTTAGCCTCTATGGTTAGCCTCTATGGTTAGCCTCAATGGTTAGCCACTATTGGTAGCCTCTAAAGTTAGCCTCTATGGTTAGCCACTATGGTTAGCCTCTATGGTTCAAACCAAATCAAATCAATTTTATTTGTATAGCCCAAAATCACAAATCACAAATTTGCCTCGGGGGCTTTACAATCTGTACAGAATACAACACCCTCTGTCCTTGACAATGCAACCCTCACATCGGCTAAGGAAAAACTTAACCACAAAAAAACCCTTTTAACAGGGAGTAAAAAAGGAAGAAACCTCAGGAAGAGCGGCAGAGGAGGGATCCCCCTTCCAGGATGGACAGACGTGCAATAGATGTCGCGTGTACAGAGTAACCACATAATGAAAACACAACATAGACAATTCATGACAAAAATGAATACATATAATGTGAATATATGTGAGAAGGTGGATCCAGGAGGATGTCAAGCAGCTTCCAGGCGACGCCAAACAGATAGAGCCAGAGCAACACGACTTCCACTCCACGCCAATCAGATAGAGCCTTAGCTGCGTAACCTCCTCTCAACGCCATACAGGTAGAGCCTGAGCAACACGACCACCTCTCCACATCACGATAGATAGAGCCCGAGCAACACGACCTCCTCTCTACCATGTGCAACCAGAGAGTCAGAGCAACGTCACAGAGCGACTGATGGTCCATCACGGAGAAGCCTGATTCACAGGAGAGAGAGAGAGAGAGAGAGAGAGAGAGAGAGAGAGAGAGAGAGAGAGAGAGAGAGAGAGAGAGAGAGAGAGAGAGAGAGAGAGAGAGAGAGAGAGAGAGAGAGAGAGAGAGGCAAACAGCAGTGCTTGTGGGACATAAACAACAGAGGGTTATAGAGAGGCAGCGGCTTAAAATTAATAATGTTCTCGTCGACAGGACTGCTAGGCTGAAATAATAAATTGAGACTGAAACCGACCCACCAGCTAACTAATTGAAAGTTAGGGCAAAAAGATGGGTTTTGAGTTTGGATTTAAAGACCTCCACAGAGTCTGACTGTCTGATGTCTATAGGGAGGTTATTCCAGAGGAAAGGGGCTCGGTAAGAAAAGGCCCTTTCGCCTGCTGACTTCTTTTTCACTCTGGGGACAGACAGGAGCTCTGTATTCTGAGAGCGGAGAGTCCTGGTTGCAGTATAAGATTTAAGTAGATCAGACAAGTAGGAAGGGGAGTACCCATTTACAATTTTATAGGTCATCAGAAGCACTTTAAAATCTGATCTAACATGGATCGGGAGCCAGTGTAATGAAGCTAAAACTGGTGTAATATGGTCAAATTTTCTAGTTTTAGTTAAGATTCTAGCTGCAGTGGTCTGAAGCATTTGAAGGCTTCTGGTACTAGAACGAGGCAGACCTGAGAGCAAAACATTACAGTAATCCAGTCTGGAAGATACAAAGGCGTGGATTAGAATCTCTGCATCGGCCATGGATAAAGAAGACCTGATTTTAGCGATGTTGCGTAGGTGAAAGAAAGCGATCTTTATGATGTCTTTAATGTGCCGATCAAAAGAGAGAGTTGAATCAAACATGACGCCAAGGTTCTTAACTGTTGAACTCTGGGATATCACACAGTTATCTAGAGTTACTGTTACCTGGTCAAATTTATGTCTGTGTCGAGCAGGTCCAATGACCAGCATCTCCGTTTTATCCGAATTTAGGAGCAAGAAATTACTTGACATCCAGTTTTTCACCGCAGACAGGCAGGCCTCTAATTTAATAAGTTGTGATCGATCCTCCGCTTTTATCGGCAAATACAGCTGTGTGTCATCAGCGTAACAGTGGAAATCAATTCCATAACTACGTATAATTTGGCCCAGAGGTGCGATGTATAGGGAGAAGAGCAGAGGGCCAAGAACAGAGCCCTGAGGTACGCCATATTTCACCTCAGAGAATATTGATGTCGAATTATTAAAAGAGACACACTGAGTTCTTTAAGATAGATAAGATTGTAGCCATGCTAGAGCAAGCCCGGAGATGCCAAATGTGTTCTCTAGTCGGTCAAGGAGTATACGATGATCAATAGTGTCAAAAGCTGCACTTAGATCCAGCAATAAAAGTACCGAGGTGGAATCTGAATCCATGTTTAGGAGCAGATCATTTACGACTTTAGTAAGCGCAGTTTCGGTGGAGTGGCAGGCCCTAAAGGCAGATTAAAAGGGTTCGAAAAGATCACTAAATAATATATGGTCAGAAAGTTGCTGAGACACCACTCTTTCTAAAACTTTAGAAAAGAATGGAAGGTTTGAGACTGGTCGATAGTTATTTAGAGACCCTGGGTCCAGATGCGTTTTTTTAAGTAGAGGTTTAACAATGGCTGTCTTGAAACTAGTGGGGACAGTACCAGTCGTAAGAGACACGTTGACAATATTCAACATTGTTGGTCCCAGCCATGGCCATAGATCTTTAAAAAGTTTAGCTGGTAAGGGGTCGAGGAGGCAGGTGGTAGGTTTAGAAGCGGAGACCAGTTTAGACAGAGTTTCAAGAGAGACGGTCTCAAAATGTGTTTTAAGACAGAGGCTAATTGGGACTCGACGCACGGAGATTGCATTGCAAAATTTACAGATGTAGCTGGGAGCGAAGAACTAATATTATATCTAATCTCATCTATTTTTCTGCAAAAGAAATCTAAGAAATCATGTGCTGTAAAGGATGAGCTATTAGTAGTTGACTGTTTTTGTGTGAGTTTGGCTACAGTGTCAAAGAGAAATCTAGGATTGTGTTTATTGTTACTGATTAATCGAGAGAAATAAGCTGTTTTGGCAGCGGACAGAGCACGCTTGTAAATTAAGACACACTCATGCCATGATAGGTAGTTTACTTCCAGTTTTGATTTACGCCATTTGCGTTCCGATCTCCTGCAGGCTTGTTTAAGAGCACGTGTTTCATCATTAAACCACGGTGTAGACCTCTGTGAGCGTCTGGTTTTAGTAGTAAGAGGTGCGACTGAATCTAGAAGATTAGAAAGGGCTGTGTTTAAGTCATTAGTACAGTTTT